>VWPW01002599.1:549220-577708 GCA_013389825.1 Crypturellus undulatus | reverse complement strand
AGGTGCAGCGCTCAAGCTTGGAGAGAGGGTGGGCTGGTGAGGAAGGTGTTAGAGATGCAGGGTCCACTCTTTGCTCTCTGATAAGAGTGCTCTGCACCCTGGCAAGAGGTAAATGAAACAAAAGCAGGGAGCAAATCCAGCCCCTGGACTCCTACCGCTTTACTGTTAGCCTGTTCCTGGCTTGGTTCTGGTCCATGTTGCCTTGCATGTCATGAGACATGGCTTGGGGTGGGACTCTCCAGCCATCATCCCTGCAGATGGGACTGTACCACGTTTGGCTCCATGGCTACTGGCGACTGGAACTGCTGTGCACGAGGGCAACTACAGCACATCCCTCATCCTCTCCCTTTCCTGCTGTGGGTGAGCCAGAAACATTAGTGAAGACCCACTGCTATAGGAAAGCAGTTTATCTTCAGTGGTCTGGGGTTCCTCTCCATGCCTCTTGGGCAGTTGGGCAAATTCTGTGAAGCTCAGGACGGCTGTGAAAACTCTCGATAGATATTAATAACCTGAGCTTAACTTACAAAAGCTGCTCTGCTTCTTAATAAATATTCCCTAGGCTTAATAGTGGCTGTGATGAAGGAAGAGATGACATGATTGTTTTGAAATAGCTGTACCAAGTGAAGTGTGACTTCTGTCGGGAAAACAGCATGTGACAGCTCCAGTTAATGAACTGGAGGAGGAAATCAGTCACCTGAGAAATACTTGTAAAACGGCATGGAGGGAATTTAATGCCTTGACCTTAAACAGAGACAGAATGGGCTCAGAAGGGAATGTCTTTAAATGCAATACGGGGTGCAGGCTACATCTCTGGGTTGGTTTTAGATATGCTTTTTTGGGGGTGTTCCCCCTGTGTCCCATCAGTGCTTGCTGGTAGCCTTGGCAAGGTCATCTGTCCTCCCACACCCCTCCGGCTGGGCTGACGTACTTGTACCTGGAGAGCCGAGCATGCAACTGCATGTCCTGAGCAGACAGATTCCTCCATGGGAGATGCAATAAAAAAAACCAAACCTCTGTTAGTAAATGAGAGGGAAATGAGTTTCTCCTCAGCTTGTAAGCAGGCTTGTTAGCCTGGGCCTCATCATGGTATGGAAGATTGTGCTTAGCCATAGGATGCAGTAAAAGCACCTAGATCCTGCAGCTTAGAGGAAACCTGCGTAAAACTCTGGTGACTCCCTGCTCATGTGTGTTAGAAGCCATCCTAAACTGTACAGGTGGGTTTGCAGGGGAAGGAGCCCTTTAAACCCCAACAGCACTGAGAAGCACCAAGACACGTTTGGTTGCAAAGCTCTGAGTCCCAGGTTGGTGCTCGTCTTTGGGGCTGTTGAGGGGCACAGGGTGTGGGTTGCTCCATGGGCAAGGAGGCTAAGGGTTCACAAAAGGAAGTAAGAAATCAAGAAATGCTGAAAAGCAAGGGATTTGCTGTGAGATTTATGGCTTTATGTGAATTATTTATGGACAGATCCAAATGAGAATATTCCTTGGAGACAGGAATCCTCTGGTGTCAATCTCCTTGGAAACCTGTCTCCTGGGAAAGCTTAACGTGAATCTCATGGGGAGCCAGGCAGAATGGTGATGCCCTGAGGGGAGCAGCTTGAGGACAAGAGTGCCGGGGACCACGTCCCAGTGGGGCACCCCTGTCCTCAGAGACCTCCATAGCCCACCTGGATGTGGCCCTCAGCGCCTGGACCTGCCTCTGAAGCTGGTCATCCTCCAAGCAGGGCTGGAACCAGTCCCTCCCAAGCATCTCCGGCTATAGCTGCTGCAGAAGCTGTGGCAGGAGGAGGCGCAGCGTTGTGCCTGCATGTCCTGATTTGTCTGCCAGTGGGACGAAAATGAGTAGGGACTGTCACTGTGTGGCTTGGGCATGTGCTGGCTGCCATCCAGCTGGGTGGTTTTGCCTAGTCCCACAGGCTTTGAGCACTGGAGACCATCTAAGCTTCTCCCCCAAGAGGTAAGTGTGCCATTTTTATTAATGAGTTCTAACCAGGATTATTATGTCTCGAGTGTTATGGTGAAGCGGATATTTTGCCACGTGCACGTCTCTTGTTAAAAGCTGCCGCTCCTGCGGTTTTATGTAGATTGTAGCTTTCTCTTCCAAAGTGCATTTTTTAACCTTTGTGGTTGAAAAATTAGGGGAAAAAAAAAAAAGGGATTCGTAATGCCTCCAGGCTCAAAACCCAGAGGCGAAGCAAGATATGCATTTTGCTTTATTCTGCCTCTCTTGAAAACAAGACGGGGCAGTGGCGGGCCTGACATGAGCACGAAGAGGGGCCCTGGGGAAGTGCCGCCAGCGCTGGGAGTTTGCAAGGAAACTTTCCCGCGCGGTGGGCGCAGGAGGGGACGCAAGCAGCGCTGGGCCGGAGTGACGCTCCTTGGCGGGCCCCACAGTGCCTCACGCTCGCAGGGCCGCTCTTCCCACCAAGACTACATCTCCCAGGCTGCCCGGCACACCGCCTTGCTCCCCACCACGGCTGTGGGGCCGAGCCCAGCGGGCGCCGTAGGCCCCTGCACGCGGCAGAATGCGCCGGGTGAGCAGCAAACTTTGCCCAGCAGACGGCAAAGTTGGAGCGAGGTAAGGAGTTCCCTTCCCCTTTCCCCTTTTCTTTCTTCCGCTCCTGGCACAGCCATTGCCCTTGTGGCCCCAGGATCCTCCTTAACCGCAATGGGCAGAAAGGGAGGGGGAATATTTTCTTCACTGGGATAGTAGGAAGAAAAGTGCCTCTTCCCCAAGCTAAGCATGAAAAATAGAACTAGACTCAGAGTGCAGAGATGCTGCACCCCACAGCTGCCCTTTGGGTTTGAATTTTTTTATGGTGACACCCAAGCTGTGCATCTTTGCTTGCTATCTTGGTGCCGGCCCTGAGCAGAGGTGGATGTTTCACCAGGTCCCTTTGGGGAAGTTCGAGCCATCCTAGGCACCAGCGTGAGTGTGTCAGGTTGTCCCAACAGCAGCTGTGTGGCTGTGAAGCAGAGGGGGTAGTACTGTGAACTCCAGCGTCCCTCTGTATGAAACCACCAGGGATTTAATTTGTCTCAGATGTGAGATGTCCCAACCTTGCATTTCTTGATATTTCAGGTCTAAGCAGAATGGAGCAGTCACAGAAGCAGCGCAAGGACTTCATTCCTTTCAAGCTACTGGAAAAAAAATGCCACCCCAAGAAGGACAGTGTCACGGGTGAGTGGTGGTGGCATACCGCAGAGTGGGCTTGAGGCTTGCAGGTGCCACCAGTGGACTGGTGTGAGCAAACAGGATGCTGGCCAGGGAGGGAGTGGGAGGTGCAGATCGTCTCTGTCCCCCATGGTGGGAACGATGCCCCTTGTCCAGTCTTTCAGTTTTTTACCTTTAACTCAGTATAAAAGACTGCCTCAGAAATGTCCTTTCAGGGCAACTAAAGTAAATCTCCTGGAAATGCTGAATTTAGCATCTGTGTCTGTGACGATTTGTAGTCTGTTAATAAAACAGGGATTTCTCAACCAGCCTTACTAATTTCACACAAAGCTGATGAAACCCCTGTAGGCAGTTTTATTGCAGTTCAGTTTAAACAGAAAGAAGCTTGGAGTCAATGAGGAATAAGAGTTAAACCAAGCTGAAATGAGGCCTTGACCTGCAAACACCCAAACTCATTTCTTATTTTAAGTATGGGTAGTAGAGATCGGGAAGACATAGATCTCCACATGGTCTCAGCAACTCAGCAAGGGTTTCATCACCCTTCCTATAACATGGACATTAGACATCACCACAAGAACTAGTTACCCAGGGGCAACCATCCCCCAGAATTCAGAAGTCTGAATTTTGGCGTGAAGGGCATCACTTAATGCATCCCAGTTTAAACAATTGGCCTTCATGTTATGAGCAGCTGGTGGGGAACTTTATTCTGGATGTGACAAAGAACAGGTTAGAAACAAATTCCTGAAGGTTTATCTACTTTAAAGGGTTGTATTCATTTTTTTCCCATCCATGGCTTTTGGGTATGTTCTAAACTGGTGTGACTCTGAACCTCACACTGAATGCAAGCCGCCAGATCTCTGTGCCTGAGAGGCTCTGGAAGACTGGATTTAAGGCTTCCATTTTCCTGTAAGGTTATGTTGTACCATGACATGGAGTAGGGGCAAGAGATCAGAAACAGGACTGTCCTCTCTCTTCAGAGCAGCAGCCCATGGCAGGTGGCTTTCTAAGAGTTGCTCTTTGGGCCTGTTCTTGGAAGATGCTTGGTGGGGTTTTGTGTGCATTTTTTCCATCTTTATCCTTTGCTAGTCTGAACTCATCCCCTGTCTCCCCAGGCCTAATTGTGAAGCATCTCCAGAAGACCTTCCAGAGGCCCATCTCCTTGCAACTGTCTTCTCCCATGGCTCTTTCTCAGTGCTGCTCAGGTAGGCAAGGCTGTTGAGGGTCTTCACAGCTGCCAAAATTTTTGAAACATGGCTTCTGGGAAGTTTGCAAAAAGCTAATGAGTTTGAAACAGATGATTTCTGAAGCATCAGTCTGTAGGTGTCCACTGGTTTGCAGGGCAGTCACTGACGTTGGGGAGTCATATTGATGTAGAGGCTAAAAGGCATTTGAAGATTGGAGATTTGTTAAATCTTGTTCATTTGAAAACAGAGAGGACTCAGTCTGTTCTCTGGACATGATTTGACTCTTAGTACACAGGATTTAAGGACAGCAAACATTCTAATCATCAGGAGTCTGTTCTCTGGAGGACAGACCCCATGGGAATGCGGGAGGGCTTAACTCCCGCACACATCAGCTGCTTGAGGCCTGGATATGGACCAGTGTCTGGGCAGGGGTGTTAGCTGTTAGGGCGTGTGCGCTCACTCTTAGGCTGTACCAAGCCATGAAGAAAGGACTGAGCTGTGGAGTGGAACAGCTCATTTAAATGCCTTATTTCTCTCTAAGGCCAATGATTTTCAATGAAAACACTTGTGTGTGACTGTTTATGTGTGTCCATATTGAGCTGTCCTGTTCCTACAGGCTCTTGTCCAAACTTAATGACAATGCAAAATGAAGCACAGGATGAGAAGTCTAGGGATGCGGCATCAGTAGCCCAGCAGCCTAGCAGGACACCCTGGTCACTCTGTTTGTCACTGTCATCAGGAGGGGAAGGTCAGTTCAACCACCAAGCACCTCAGAACGGGCAGAGTGGTCTGCAAGCCCAGGTGAGTGCTCACTATCTGTTTGTGTCTCTGGGAAACAGATTGGATGGATGTTTGGGGTAGTGATGGGCAAGGTCTTCAGGGCTTCTAGTACGTACTGGTGAGTTGGACCTCAAGAGGTGCTCTGGGATTAAGTCATGTTCTTGCAGTGGAAAGGTGAATTTCTGCAGTCTCACGTGTCCTTTCCTATTTTGCAGATGGATGAGACTCAGAGCAGAGGGGTAGCCTATAGCACATGGTCTCCAGCACAGGCATCCCTGTCCTGTGCCCTCAGATCCAGTCCTACCTCAGCTCTTCCCCTGCCTTGTTCAGCAGACACCCCTTCCAAAGCCAAGCTTTCTAGCCGTTTCTCCTTGTTCTCACCACCGTTATGGAGCAGCAGCTCTGAATTGGATTCTAGCCCTCTGTCTAGTGCCAGCTCCAAGAAATCTCTCAAGGGTACCTGGAAAAAGAATCTGCATCCTGAGGATCCCAGTGGTTTGAAGCCAGGAGAGCCTGTGTGTTTCCACTTCACAGAACCCATCATTGCTAGGATAACAGACTGCATCTACTTGGGGAACCTCAATGCTGCCTACAGTGGGCGGGCACTGTGCAAGAACAGCATTGACAGCATCATTGATATGAGCAGTCTGCCCAGTGACCGCAGCCTGAGCATCATTCCCTGCACCTGCGGTCGAGGAGGATTCAGGCACAGCTGGTCACGCCTCAAGGTTGACATCCAGGCTCCCTTGGATGGGGAGCATCACGAACTGGGGCAGCCTTACTTCCAGGACATCAATGAGTGCATTGATGCCTCTTTGGAAAAAGGGAAGCGTGTCCTTATCCACTGCAGAGATGGTTACTCTCTGGGTCCTACTTGTGTCATCCAGTACCTGATGGTCAAGCACAGCATGAGACTGCTGGCAGCCTATGAGTTTGTGAGGGCACGGTACCCACTGAACATCCAGGAGTCCCACCAGGACATGCTGGTGGGTTTGGAGACATCCTTGCAGCCTGGAGATGTCAACATGGCAGGCCTGAAGCACTCCCTGTCAAGGAGGATGGCATGGAGCTAAAAGAGCAGAGTGACTTACGTTATCTGGCAGCAGTCCTGAAGAAAGACAAAAAGAAAATGTCCTTAACTTACTGGATAAGTGAATGAGGTGACTGTTGCTGTGGAGTATTTAGGACAGATACAAAGGCTATTGCCTTCCTTTGTAGCAGTTCGTAGTGTCTGGTGCCAGCAGTGTGGGGACCTCTTTTAGGGGAAGACCAGAGGGAGTGGGAATGTCCTGGGTAGAGGAGGAACCATGTGCCTTATTCTGATTTGATTGTGGAAAAGTAAAGGGACATCAGATATCAGTCTGCTCAGTGATTGTGTCTTTTTTTTTTTTTTTTTTAACTATGAGCACATTTGCTGGTAAGCAGGAAGCCTAGGTCCTTACTGCCAATATCATCCTTAGAAATAAAAGCTACTTCTTCCAAATGTGTTAGGAGCCAGGATGGGATCATGTAGGAGCAGAGCCAGTTCTGGCACTAGAGGAACATTCAGAACCGTAGCAAATGTGATCTAGGTACTGATAGATGGGAACATAATGTCCTCTGGTGCCATGTTGAATTAATTAGTCCAGCTACATGACTACACAGTGAATAAAGTTCTTTATAAGATGCAGGTCCACTTGATGTTTGTAGGATCAGAAGAGGAAGCAACAAGTAGTATAAGGGCAGAGAAATGGCTATAAGGAATAACTTGGACTTTGGGTGGTTTCCTGGAAGAGCCTACCCTAAAAGTCCATACCCAAATCCCTTTAAAATATAGAGCAGAGCCTCCTTCCCTGTCATCGGGCCTTGCAGAGAAAATGTAGGATGGTCACACTGCTCTGGAGGTGGTGGGTCACACTGTTGTGTGTCCTTCTAGTATGTGAGGAGGTAAAAAAGAAATGGGGACTGATCATCTGCTCCAGAGGAAATGTATCCAAGTCTGAATGCTGCATCCACTCCTGGCCCCTGTGGTCTTATGCTCACTGAGAAACCCTCTGAAGGACTGATGGGAGTTTCCTTATGTTTTTCTTAAGTTTCTCTGGGAGGAGTTTGTTCAGTCATCAGTCAAACAGTCTACTTCATTTAGAAACCACTTTCTAATGTCAGCTGTCTCATCTATTGTGGGATGTGTGTGTTGTTGTGTGTGTTTGTTTTTGTTTTGTTTTTCTTCTCTGTTCTTCCTGGTGCTCATTGGATGCCTTCCTCCAGAAGGATCTGGAGTGCCACCTTATTTTGAGAGAGCTATCCTAGAGTTTGACCTCTGGACAAGGCAATTCTAGGGAGTGCCTTCTGCAGGCTTGAAGGCTCGACCTTCTACTCACCCTATTACCACACTTCACCCTCCAGTCACTGGCCCTCCTGACCTCTCCTTATCCTAAAATCACATCTGCCAGTCAAAAACTTTTCTGGGAATTCCACACTTACTCATTTCAGACCAAACACTTGCAGGTAAAGGGATAACTCAGAGCAGGTACTCCACTCAGGTGAAGTGGAACTCAGAGCAAATACATGTATATATACATATATATATATTTTTTCTTTTGTGCAGGCATGCCTGCACTCTGGGAAGTTCAAAGAGCCTTCCTTTCATGGGGCTAAGTGAAACTCTTGGATGTGGATAAGTTTTGGTAAGTTTTGTACTGGTAACTCACCAGTTTTGAGTCTTCCTCCAAAAGGTGAGCCACTATTTTGAGAATCGATGAGCCGATAGTTGCTGGAGTATGTGTAGTTGTATACAGAGCTCAAAAAAAAATATTGTAGGAACTTTGGATTAATAAAGAGTTTAAATGCAACAAACATTGAGAGTTGATACTGAGGAGAAAAGTGAAGCAGCTAAGCTGTTCTTCATGGATGATTTCTGCTGTTGGCTGGTGGAGGGCGTCACTTTCACTCTTCAGACACTTTCCCAGGTAGCTTGCTTTGGTCTGTTTTTTATAATTTCTGAGAACCTAACCTAACTTAGACAAGCAGGCCCTCCACCTGCCAAACTGTCTGCTTTTGCTGGAGACAAGATGTGAGATGGTTGCTGGATGGGCCTCAACTTAATTTGTCCACAGCAAGGCCTCCACTAATAAGTTGTCTTCAGAGGCAGTAGCAAGGGATGTGTGGTAGAAGCTGCAGGAGTTTTAATCTGGGTGTTTTGTAGGCCTGCCTGGAGCTGAAGACCATTGCCACTAAAATGTGGACTGCCGCAGGGACATGAATGTAGAGGAAGTGGCACCCTGCAAGGCCTCAGGACAGGGAGATGCAGCGTGAGTGTTCAGCAGGCCGTGCAGAGGGCCTGAGAGGAGGATCCATGTGTCTCTCTGCTCCTTTCCCAGCAGAGGGTGCTCGGAAGTCACCATGTGCCCATGCCTTCATCACCTTGGCCACTTTTGCCGCCAGCCCTTGAGAAGGGGCTGGTGTGACTTGGCTGTGCTGTGCTTGGCTAGCAGGAGCAGGGCTTCTCATGCCCAGGAGCTGCTTTCACATGGAGGCAGGCTCATATTGGGCTGATTCTCCTTGTAGCCCAAAGGCAGCCTGCACTGATGCAATCTACAGGTGGAATAAATCATATTCCTCCTCTTCCCTGGGGTGAGGGATCACAGGCTCCAGATGCTTTCTACTGCCAGCCAGAGACCTCTGCTGAACTACCCTCTCTCTCTGTGTTTGCTGTGGATTTGCAAGGGGGGATCACACTCCTACAGCCACTGAAACTCCTGATTTTGCAGGGTTAGGCCAATTTCACTACATTAAAACATTTATACCTTGATCCAGAGAGACAGCCTGTGCTGTGGCTTTCTGCCGCCTCACCTTGCCACGGGACAGGGAAGTGCAGCCCCCCAAGCACAGTCATGGTTTGCAGCAGGAAAATAATTTTGGAAAGATTTGCCAGGGACACCTCTGACCCAGCCTAAGAGATGTTGCTGAAAGGAAAGGGAGTGCCTGAAGGTGGAAGGAGATATTGGGGTTCCTCTCTCTATGGGATCCACATACAAACTGGGATCCTTCTGCCCATCATTCCCACCAGGCGAAAGGCCAAGCTGCTCAGAAGCAACGCATGGAGCCCTGCCTTGTCCTTCCCTTCTCTGTGCATGAACTATATCTCCAATGAGGAATTTTACCAATAGCTGTACCTTGCAGTCCAGGTCTTGCAGGTAGCTTGCTGTGTGTAGGAACCCTGGAGTCCCCATAGCCCCAAGGCTGTATCAGCATCAGAAGATAGCCAGAGAGAAGAGGGGGAGGAAGGGGGAGGAAGACTCCCCCAGCTCCCAGGCGGCTCCGCTTCCCGCTCACCAGCAGCAGCAGTCCTCCCCTTCCCCGCCCTGCGTCTGTACGTCCATCTCCCCGCTGCCCGTGGTGGCTGCCCTCTCCTCCAGGGCTGCTTGGCTCGCCTGCCCAGGCCAAGGGAGGTGCACAAGGGAGTCTTGCACATCATTGGTCTGAGAAGGTCTCCATGCCCTTAAAGAGAAGGTGGATTTTCTGCTGAGCCACCCGAGAAGCCCTTTTATACCTCCTTACTCAGCCAGCTGCCTACGGCTCGCCAGTCAGTCCTGTCTGTCCACGGGGGCTCTCAGTCTTCCTCCTCAGGACTTGGGTGAGCCGCTCTGCATGTCTCTTACTGACCCAGCTTGCTGGTAGGGTTGAAGGGGAAGCAGATTCATGTGTTTGGGGCAGATAAATGCAAAGAGGGGTGGCCTGCTAGGGAAAACAGGGGTGCTAATAAGCCTGGCTCCATCCTTTGCCTGCTGAAGAGGGTCCATGCATCAAAAAGTCTGTCTTTTCCAGTGACTTTCTATCTCTTTAGTATCATGCCTTCCCCTCATTTGACTGTTTTTTCTGTCCGGCTTGAATGGAAGGGCAAGTGGAGCTGACCTCCCCAAGGGCATGGGAAGTGGGACTCCATCCTCAGCTTGTGTAACTCGGCGGTGATCCCCTACTTACAGCCATTACCCCTGTTGCTCACCTGGTGAGGGCAGTACCTTCCTCCCCCAAACTGTCCTCAGAGCTTGGAAGCCTGTAAAAGAGAGATAGATGCTCAGTTTTAATGTAACCCACTGAACAGGGGATGTACAGCCTGCACTGCAGGCAGATAGCTGTGAACTGGGCTTCTCTCCTCGCTTCCTTTGTACTTGCAGCTTAGATGTCATTGAAGTGGGTGCGTGTGTATGTGTGTGCAGGAGGCATGAAAGCAAAAATAGCTTGCGTTCCTCCGAGGCCCTGTCCCTCAGCCACAGCTGAGCCACCTGTGGTGGCTTTTGCTTTGCTTTGCCCCAGCCTCCCTGAGTCATGGGGCCTGGCACCAGCAAAAGCCTGCTGTCTGAGGAGACAGCTGCAGCTCCTTGTGCAGCTCCCTGACCATTTTTAGAAGCACTTTCCTTCCCAGTAATGTGATGGGCCTGCACATTTTCTAGGATAATGTTTCCTCAGAGAGCTTGGCCCTGCAATCTGTACGTCCTCCCTTCAGCTCAGGACCCATTAACACTTCACCTCCCAAGGTGGTCTCCCAGGTCTGTAGGGAGCTGTGTTTTGAGAGGTTGTCTGTCCTGCAAGAAACTAGCTTAACTGGGCATGGGCTGGTACTTGGAGTCCTTTTGCTAGTAGAAACAGGTAGGAAATGCAGTTCTGCTAGAAAGAAAACAAAATTGTGTTTTTCAGGCAACAATTTACAGCAAAACATAGGAGAAGCAAAGGTGCTTTTCTCTTCAACATGCTGTGTGGGGCCTATCTAATTTCCACTTAAAGGAAACGCAAGAACTTGTCAGGGGTTGTGGCTTTATCAGCTCAACAAAAAAATCCTTTCAAACCTCTTCTGGGTTGTTTGGGCCATGACTGTTGCAAAAGCCGTCCTTGCACTATGCAACGTAGCCAATACGCTCTGGAGTCCTCACTACCTGCCCTTGCCGTGCGACTCAACGCTCACAGCATTGGAGCCTCCGCAACCCTCAGGACATCTCTTGCTCATGAAATGGGGCAGAGCTGTTTGCCCTATGTTGAAGGCAGGGAGGCTGAGGCCTGAAGGATATGCCTTTTATGTTGTTATAGAACTATACAGTAAGAACTATATGACAGAATCAAGTCCAAAAATAGCTGCTTTTCACCCTTTGTCCATCACTGCATAAAGCGGTTTTCCTGGGGGTCACAGAAGAGACATGTCTGCAAAAATTACTGTGACAAATCTCTTGCTTTTCCTGCTCCAAGCACTGTTTTGCCCAGTGCCACAGACACTGAGGTTTGGGTGTGAGGCAAGAGGCATGTGTTTGGCTCTCATCCATAGACCACAGCCTACCTCCCCATGTGATGAAAGTTTGGGGAAGTTGGGAAATAAGAACAAACCTATTCCTCTTTTTGACTAGGGAAATCTTGCTTTGTTTTTAAGATGAAGATAACCATCATCATCATGAGTAATTGTGAACCTTTTCGTTTTTTATTGCAGGTTCATAACCACTTAAAGCAAGATGGCTGAGTAAGTTCCCATTTTCTGTCTCTAATGTTTTATTGGCCTTTTAAAACTTTTAACTGACAACTTTTTTCACTTGTTAAGATTCCTCCACTTGTTTCTCATTAAGTAACTGCCTTGTTTTTCTCTCTTCTCTTCCTTCCTTCCTTGTCCATCTCATTCTTCTGAACAGTGACGAGGTAAGTGTGTTTTGTGTTGCTGGGCTTTTGCTTTTAGCAATGCTTGTGACACTAGTCTTGGCTTCACGGTTCCTCCTTAGAAAGAAAGCAGCTGCTCAGGAGGAAGAACAGCTCCGGCTGTAGCAAGGTTGTCTTGATGATTCCTTCCAGTAAAGGTGGGAAAAAAACAGAAAACAACAACAAACTTTTAAAGATGTTCCTTTCTGCCTGTTGTTCCTGGCTTGCAACCAGGTACTGAGGGATTTTTTCCCTCTTTTTTTTTTTTTTTCCCCACATTGGCCACGAGATGGTGCTGGGAACCCCTGCTTGGAGAGCAATGGCTGGTGGTCCTGAAACTTCCTCTCTGGTTGCACTGCTTGTCGTTCCCCACATTTATTTCTTCACTTTAAACCTGCACAGCATTGTCAAATAGCTTTTCAAAGATGATCTGGTGTGGCTGGCTTCTGGGGGAACATGAAGATGATGGAGATTGCATGCTTAGGTGTTCTCCCTGGCTTCCAGTAGAACTAGACCAGGTCTGGGTTCAAAACCTTGAATAGTTACACTAGGGTTTCGTTGGGTCTGCAAGTTGTGGGAGGGTTGTATGTGGCTTGTCACAGTAGAATTCACTGCCTCTTTCAACAAAGTGTGAACTTCTGTGTTTGTTCTTCTGGGTTTGATATCTTTTTTTGTGGTGTTGAAATCCCACCATTGGTGGCAGAGAGTCATGTAATGCACGTCTTCAAACAGAGGTGGCTGTTGTGCAGACTGAGATGGCTCTGAATCAGTAGCAGACCTGAAATCCCTTCTAGCCAATACAAGAGACATAGCAACCAAGACCAGGCGTTAGTTCTGCCAGCATCGCTCCACCTCTCCTCTTAGCAAGTTGCTCAGTCCTCCATCTCTGGCTGGCACCTCCCCAGATGTTGAAAACAACACAAGCTTGGGCTTGTCCTCACCTAGAGAGAAGAGTATTTCAGGAAAGCCCAGAATCTCCACAACATGGAGTTGATGTCCAACAGGAGCTTTAATTCCCCACCAAACCCAGCACTCCAAAGAGGGATGGGAGAGCACTGCAGAGTCCTACACCTCTGAGGCCTTAGGACCATCTGTATATGCAAAACATGTCAGATTTTGTTACATTGCACTCTGTAGATCCTTATCCACTTCCTCCTGCATGTAGCAGAAACTCACACCCAAACACTGCTTTCTTCTCCCCCACAACTGCATATCGGATGTCACAGTGCATTTCCCCTGCCTCAGCTACACTCAGGCTTGCTCTGCCTTCTGGGCAAAGGGCTGAGGAAGCAGCTGCAATACAGTGACAGATCAAGGCTGCAACTTCCTTTGCAACCAGGAGACCTGTTGCTGATGTCCCAACACATCATGGGCACAAAAAGGCAAGCTCAATCTGTCATGGTCTCCAAAACGTAAAGATTTATAGAGCTGGAGAGTGCAGTGTATTTCTCAGCTGGCTTTGGTGGCTTTTGTCCTGCAGCCACAGCCTTGCTGCCCTCCATCTCTCCCAGTTTAGCTGGCCAGAACAGACTATGTGCTCGGTCTTTTCAGGCCCACATATTCATGCATTCACGTGTTGGGCTGTTCCCACCTGGGTGTGCCATCAATCTCTCAGAAAGAAGTCCCACAGCTTCCTGTTATCCAGGAGTGCTGGAGCCTGTTGACTTGCATGGAGAGCAAAACCCTCTTCTGAGCAAAGAGGATATTCTAAAAAATTCTAAAAAGCTTAAAAAAATCCAAAGAAGCCAGGTTTAGATCTCTGTTTTATATGCGTCTTTACTTGCACTATTTTTACCTGAGGTCTCGTTTGTGGAATTTAGATGCCTGAGATTAGCAAAGCCAGATTCAGCAAAGCCTCTTTGCAGAGTGCAGCTAGTCTGGGGACCAACTATGTGTCAAGGTGTGCTTACTGGTTGCAGCCAGCTCCTTGGCAGGAATGCAGGGGTTATACAGTGGGGTCTAAATGGAAAGCAGGTTATACAGAGAGGGGAAAAGAAGCAGAAATGGACACATGATAACCCACCTTTCTCTCTTTCTTCCTCTCACTTGCAGAAAAAGAGGAGGGCAGCCACTGCCCGTCGGCAGCACCTGAAGGTAGGTGGCATGGCTGGGTCTGGTGGAGGTGTGTTGCACTTATGCCCCCTTGCTTGGGGATGCCAGGATTGCGGAGGCAGGGATTTCCGCATCGGCAGAGCTGTCTCTCTGGCTGGGGTCTGCCATGACTCCCTCACTCTGCCCTTGCTTCCCACCTCACTGATCTCCTCCTGCTGCTTTCCAGAGTGCTATGCTCCAGCTTGCTGTCAGTGAAATAGAAAAGGAAACAGCTGCTAAGGAGGTGGAAAAGCAGAACTACCTGGCAGAGCACTGTCCTCCTCTGTCACTGCCAGGATCCATGCAGGAGCTTCAGGTAATGATTGATTTAATCCTCTGACTGTGCTGAACCAGAAAGGATTTGGTCAGCGTAGTCTTTCTTCCTATCTTGGCCCTTCTCTGCGTGCTTCCCTCCACTGTGGAGATAGAGACAAGGGACATGCAGGGCATAGCACCCCCAAGGACATTGTGGGGGGGGGGGTAACTGGCAGTGCAGGGCCAAGAAGGCAGATTACAACTTCTGCGAGGTTATTTGTGTGCAGTGCTAAGGCCACAGCCTTCTTTCTGCAGTCACCTGATGACATGCCCATGCCTGGGTGGATATAATGGAGCTGGCTTGAGTGCTAGCCTGGGGTGCCCTTACAAGAGGAGGGGCTAGCTGGCAGGAAAGAGGCGTCTGTGATGGCATGTTGAGGCAGAAGTCCCATAAAGGTGGTGGAACAGTGAGCAGGAACTAGCCTGCAAGCCACCCTTCACTGTCTTAGGTCAGTTGGTCTTGACCAATGGACTAATCCTTCTCCAGTCTTCTGAGTGGGAATCTGTCAGAGCAGAGGAGAAGGAACAGGTGAGAGGAGAGGAATCGAGTGTGTGAGTTCCTGTACTCAGCTTTCCTCTCTGCTCTTTATCCAAGGAACTGTGCAAAAAGCTTCATGCCAAGATAGACTCAGTGGATGAGGAAAGGTATGACACCGAGGTGAAGTTACAGAAGACTACCAAGGAGGTGGGTTTCCTGAGGCGTGATCCCTCAGCTGCTTCAGAGGAGTCTCCAGCTCATGCTTAGCTCCTCCTCAAACCACTTGTTGGCACCTCGTCCATCTCCTGAAGCTGATGCCCCCCTCTCTCTTTTCCTTCATTTCCTCCCTGCAGCTGGAAGACTTGAACCAGAAGCTGTTTGACCTCAGGGGCAAGTTCAAGCGGCCGCCTCTGCGTAGGGTGCGCATGTCCGCTGACGCTATGCTGCGGGCCCTGCTGGGCGCCAAGCACAAGGTCAACATGGACCTCCGCGCCAACCTGAAGCAAGTCAAGAAGGAGGACACTGAGAAGGTATCCCTCGCATATACCAGGCGCATGCTTCTGGGGGCCCCGAGTAGTAGACAGGCCTGAGGGTGACCCCAGTGTTTTCTCCTGCAGCTCCCATAGTATTGAAAAAGTGGAGGGTACCCCCCCAAAGTATGTGATGTGGTGGAACTGGGCTCCTTGAGCTTATGAGAAGGGAAAAGTTCACTGGCATTTGCAATGAGGTTTCCATGGCTGGATGCACGAAGGACATTGCCTGGCCATCCAGCAGTGTGCAGGATGAGCCACACCAGCTGTGCTGTGGGTCACAAACATGGGGGTGAGCAGAACTGGAAAGCTCAGGCTTGGGGCACCAGAGATTCTGAGACGGGGCTCTCTTTCCCCAGAATTTGGAGATTTACTTCCAAATGCACTTTGGCACGGATGGAAGCTCTACAAACCATCCAAAAAGTACTTTAGGGGCAGAAAATCACTTCCACATTTAACGCCACCCCAAAGATGTCACTTAAATTACAGGGAAGTCCTCACATCCTTGGGATCCACTAGCTGTTGGGATTGTGGGGTGGTAGGCTGAGGGGCAGTGGTCAGTGAGGCCATGGGGCATTGCCGGCCGCCCTTTCATGTGTGCCCCCGACCTGCAGGAGAAGGACCTTCGCGACGTGGGTGACTGGCGGAAGAACATCGAGGAGAAGTCCGGCATGGAGGGCAGGAAGAAGATGTTCGAGGCTGGCGAGTCCTAAGCGCCCCCTGACAAAGGCGGTTGCTCGGCACCCACGGCTCCCGCCTTTCCTCTGTTTCTCTGCCCTTTTCGAAGAGCTATGGAGGGAATGTGATGGTGTAAATAAAGTTTGGTAGTGGAGTAGGGCCCCTGTCGGCCCAGCTGTGTCTTTCTGGTGCCCTGCAAGGCCCTCTCCGAGCTGCAGGGCCTCAACCATGTGAGGGTTCGTCCAACCTGCAGGTTGCTCTCTGGGGGTGAACAAAAATGGGGTATGTGGAGGAACCATTTGCCATGGGAAGGAAATGGGTGAGGCTGGGCACACGCAGCATCAGCAGCCATAACTCCTTCTGCTTCCTCTTCTGCCTTGGCAGGGCTGGTCATGGCTGCTCCATCCTCTTCCTCCGCAGCCTGTGTGCACAGACAGAGGAGTAGGTCACCAGCCTGGTGACCCGGTGGTGGCTGGAGGCTGTTGTTGTGGTCCTCATGGCAGCTCCTCAGCCATGCTCCTTTGCCCCCGCCATCTCCAGGTGGGACCTGAGTTGCTCTCCTGCCTTTTGGCCCTTACACAGCCCATACTGGGGTGCAAGGAACCTGGGGTGGGAGCTGGGGGGGCAGACCCCACTCTGGGGCTGCAGGACCAGAAAGGGGCTGCCCCAGCCATACTCTTGACAGGCAAGGTGTGACACCAGGACAACATCCACACCTTGACCAGCTTGTCACCCAGGAGCACCAGCACCCTGCAGTTTGCAGTTGCCTGCGCTGTGGGTGCAAAGGCAGGCTGCCGTGTTCACTGCCACAGGGTGATACTTCCTGATTTCGAAGCCGACGGCAGAGCAAAACCTTAAAATAATCCAAAAAAATGAAGCTGTCTCCCATCCCCCCAAGCCCGTGAGGTTTCCGGTGTAGCTCACTTCTGCAGAGCACAGGAAGACTGAGGCAGCAGCAAGAGCCGTCCCCCGTCCCCAGCAGAGCTGCCTGCCAGGGCTGCCAGCAAGGAGAGAAGATGTCAGACTCGGAGGAATGCCAGGCGGGTGCAGAAGGCATGGATCAAGCAGGGGACGAGTCCCCTGTGGAGGGTGAGAGGTGAGGCCTGGGTATGGGGCAGCCTCTCCCATTTGATGAACCTCCTCAGGTCCGGAGAGACTTAGTCTTGCTAAATTTCTTATCTCTGACCTCCAAAGCCCTTGGGGATAGGGCTGGGAGGGAGACCTGGGCTTCACCAGCCAAAGTCAGCAAGGGATGTAGCTACAAGGCTTGGACTTGCTGTCGTGCACCATAGTTAAAATCAGACTCATCTTTAAGATAAGAGGGAGGAGATTAGCTGCCTCTTCTCGAAGCAATCCTGGTGACATCCCACCTGAGCTTTTGGGGGACGTGGGTTTTCCAGAGCACTCCTGCCCACAAAAGGTTGTGGTTGCACCTGTCTCTGTTGATATCTCTGGGCTGGGCGGGAGCTATAGAGCAGCCACCAAGGAGGCTGGGAAGGGATTTGGAAGTGTTGGTAGGACCTCATAGAATAGAGGTGCTCTCTGCTGTGGATAATCTTGGAGGAAAGAGTATTGGAGATACCCAAATCCCTTTGGCTTTCAGGGAAAATGAGCAAATTTGCCATTTTCACCTCTCTTGTATGTTTGTGAAACTGGAGGCTAAAGCCTCAATGGTGTGGCAGCAGGATATGGTGGGGAGGCGATGCTCTCTCAGGGATCTGAACTCTTCCTGAGTCTATTCTGGAAAATTTTCAGGCTACCTGCTGCCATTTAGAGGTTTATACATCTCTCTGCCTGATCTGCTTTGTTGCTTTATTCACAGCAACTGTAAACCTTGGTCTATCAGCTCCAAAGCAGATAGCTTTCCATAGGGGTTAAAAGGAAAAAAGACCGGTAGCAGAGAGTAAATTGCAGCTGTCTGTGTGTCAACTGGTCGAGGAAGACAGAGAGAAGCCCAGCCAAGGTATCACACTGAAGTATTTCAATTTGGATTCTGTTGGATTCAGACTGCGTGTTTGGGGAGCCTGGGGGTTTGCCTGACTTTTGCCTCTAGCTTCAAAGCTTGCATTAGCATTTCTCCCCCAGGCTGCTGAAAGCTGATGCAGTTCATGTTTACAGGGAAAAAAAATCTTGAGTGACAAGGAGAGGAGCAAGGTGTGTCATCTCCTGTCACTAATGGGTGTTGTAAGTGTTTTGCCTGACACCTGACAGCAATTAGCTGGGGCTGAGGACTCGACTGGAGGCTTCAAAAGGTGGTGCAGGCTCCATGTGTGATTGTCTTTTCTCAGAGGGGGAGGCATTTGCTGATGAGGGTATGCACTGATTTCTCTGTGTATTGCATGGGGTCTCCCCCATGAGGTCCTCGCAGGTGGCTTAGGGTGACTGACCTCAAACTGGCCTCCTCTGTGGGAGCTGATGCTAGTGTGGCTCAGGGTGCTTGAGCTTTCCCATTTCTATCTTGCTGTGGTGTGTGCAGGTACATCTGCTCCAGTGGGATCTGCTTGGCTGGTAAGGCAGGGTCAAATTTTTCCCATTTGTTTTTCTGCCAAACAGAAGAGGTTGTCTGGAGGGATCTGTAGCAGCCCAACTCTTTAGAAGCTTGTTAAAATGTGGGTGTATATATAAGTATTGACAGAAAGGTTGTACATCTGCGACCGTTTGCTCCCTGTTCAGGGCTACCTCATCTCACCCAGTGGCTAGGGTGAGGAGCTTGCCTCTTTGATCTTCCCTCTCCTTGAAGATAAAGCTCTTTTCAAGCTGCTCTGGGTGCAGAGGGAGTCAAGACAATGCTCCCCAGGCAGTTTAAGGGCTGTCAGAGGTGTAAGCAATGAGGTCTATGAAGGAGCTTCCTGGAAAGCAAATCGTGAGGCTCACGGGTACCACTGCAGATGTGCAATGAGAATGTATGATGGGTGAGGGAAAAGGAGTTGGGCTTGCCTAAGCACTGAGCCATTTCTATTCAATGCTGCCCAGTGTATGTGAAGGTTAGCTAAAACTTGTGTAACTATACCAGTGAAATCCTAATTCCTTTGTCTGCAGCTTCCTCTTTTTTTTCCCCCATGCAATTTGGGACATTCTGGCAAAAGCTCCTGCTCGTGCAGTAACACTGAGAGCGGTATTTGGGCTGGAGTGTGGAAGCCAGGCCTCACTTGGTAACTCTGGAGGACAGGGGAAGCCTGCTTTATGCTGGGGCTAGATAACCTAATCTACCACTGCTATTCAGCTCACTGGCTATAAAGCAGTGGGGCCTCCAGGTAGGCCCTGGCCGTGGTTACTGAATGTGTGTGTGCTTGTGTCGTGGGGCCATTTGTGCTGTGCTCTGCAGGATATTCCTGGCTGACGGGGATCTCTCTCTGCAGCAGGAGGGTTTCCCCGCTGCTGTGAGGGTCTGAGAACAGCCTTCTCCAAATACACTCAGCTTCCTGAGGCCCCTTCCTGCTGGGGCTTCCCATGCCCAGAGCCACAGGGAGCCCTTGGCAGCCCTTGTATGGTCACTGCCTGGGAAAAGGCTTTGCTGTGCTAGCAAGCCGCTGTCCTGTCCTCGCCATATCTGTCCCCAGCTGTCTTGAATTCTCCACATCCTTAGAGGAGACTTGGAGGATCCTTACTAAGATGACTGTTGTTGCTAAGTATATCCATGGCTGGAAGGAGGCTGTCCAGGGAAAAGTGATATGTAGAGAGTTTTTGGACTCCTCAGGGCATGGGATTCCTTAGGGGAGGGATAGTTGATCCCTGCTTAGATGGACTGCCTAAAGACTGACCTAGCTGGGTGCATCAGAGAGGGAAACAGTGGCAAAGTGAGCAAAGGAGGACTAATAGGTTTCATTAGGGTAATTTAGTAAAGCTTGGCAACACTTCAGTGCTTTCAAGGTGAATATAGGTGTGTTGGGAGTGGCCTTGGAGGGATGGTAAGGAACTTCCTTCCTCCTGGTATATGTCAGGTGCCTGCACTGTCCCTCTTTCCTTGGAGAGAAAAAGAAAAAAAAAGAGCTTTTTTTTCTTTTTGTTTTTTTTCCTCTCTCTTGCCTAAAAGCCTAGGTTGCTTTGCCTCTGAACTTGTTTTGCAATGAAAAGCTGCAGGTTAGGAGGGGATTGCATGTTAAAGGAAGCAGGGGATTACGGTGGTTTGAATTCTACTTCTCTCTTTAACCATGGGTGAATGTGTGAGGACTGGCTGAGTGTAGTCATGAAAAGAGGATGTGCTCTTGATGGACCGTCTCAAAACTCCTGGGGGAAAGCCTGGCTGCACCATGGCATCCTGTACCCTTGGATTCGGGGGAGACCTTGCTGTGGGGCTATATGTGCAGGCACAGTTGGGCACCCCAGGCCTGGGCTGGGTGTTGTGAGGAGGCTCTTGCCGGCCTGGCACTGCCTGGGTGAGGATGGGCCTTAACCCCATGGGGCTGCAGTTATCCAAAACCCCTGGTGCCTGAAGGGCCACGGGCTCCGAGTCCCACGAGGGGGCGAGCTATGCTCGGCCGTAGCCACAGGCCAGGATCCCAAGGCCAGCAGTGGGGAGGAAAGCAGGGATGGCCAGGCAGGGTTTGGGGAGAGGTGCTGTCCCCTCTCTGGTGCAAGGTGGTCTCCTGGCCTTGGGATGGGTGGGGACAACTTGGGGCTGTTCTCAGCTATGCCACAGGAGTTAACTGAATGCAGGTCTCTGCCCTCGCCGTGGCTGAAATGGGATTAGTGCTGCTGCATGGGCAAGCCTGAGTGTGTCTCAGGCAGGATTATCCCAGCTGCCCATGGTGTCTGAGCAGACCCTGTTCTGCAATGAAGTGGTTAATGGGGGTGTGCACCTCCCCCAGAAAGGCCTGGGAATCCTGGGCCTCTGCTCTGAGCCTGCCAACTAATGCCTTGCTGCAGCTCTGCCTGCATCCCTACTTGTGCCCATCACTGTTTTAACCTGCCTCATGTACCACTTACATTGTCGGTGGAGTTTGCTTCTCTCTGGAGCTTGACTGGCCCCACTCACTATCTCCTGCACTGCTCCCCCAGGACTTGGGCCCTGTCTCACAGAAGCAGTCATCCAGACTGGCTGCTGCCACTGCTGGGACAGTGCAGCAGCCAGCGCCCCTTCTCCTCACTAACTGGCATGTGGAGCATGCTGCTGGGTGAGCAGCCTCCTGGAGCAGGTCTTGGCACTGTGCTTCTCTCCAGAACAAAGAAGGTCTCTGCTTCTTCTGGGGAGATGGGAGAAGGTGGGTCCTACTGTGTTTTTTTTTTTTTGGGGGGGGGTGGGGGCTGGGGGGGAGGGTGCAGGGGAAGGTGGGCACTGGAGCCCAAAGGAAAGCGGTATCTAGAGTCTGCTGTGGTTTGGTCTGGACTCTTTGGCTCGTATGACTGTTCTGACCCCTCCACTGAGAGTGCAAATCTGCTGTCATCAGCAGAGGCTCTTGGGTAATGTCAGGTCTTGCAGGTGTCTTGAATATCCCAAGGAATCTAAAAATGGAACTTGGTATCTATGGGGCAGCACCCAGGTTGCTCCCTGCGCTCCTAATACAGCTAGGAAGCATGAGGCACTGCCGAGATTTGCCTTGGGCCCTCCTGAGGCTTGGCTGGGTGTCTTGGGCTCTCTATTGTGCGGGCACTCTGCAGAGGCTCAGCCATGAATGGGTTAAGCAGCACTGCTGGAATCCGGGTGTGTTTTCCTTGCCAGAGGATCCCTCCTAACACACACCAGATGTGAGGCAGCCATCGGAGTGTCTTAATCCCGGGTTTCGGCACTCTGGGTTGTCTTTCTCATGGGCAGGTCTGCAACAGGCTTTCTGGGGCTTCACCGTTGCTTGTGCAGTGCCCAGGCAGGGCGGCTAGCAGTCCCATCCTCTGCATGAAAAGCTGCAGCAAGCCAGGACTAAGTGTCTTCTGTTGGTTGTTGCCTTAAGTTAATGATTTCTGGGATGCTGGGACTAGAAACATGGTTAAGCGTTCAGTGCTGAGTCACATGGGGATGAGCAGCTTTGTCTGAGATGTGGCAGAGCCAGGTAACTCCATCTCTGGAGGAGTGGAGGAGCAGCTCTGATTCATGGCAGCTGAAATACCCTCCCAGAATGTCTGATAATAAACCAGGGACCATATGGGTAAAGAGCAAAAAAAAAAAAAAAAAAAAAACAANAACAAACAAACAAAAAAAACCCCAAACCAAAAACAAAATAAACAAATAAAAACAAGCAAAAAAAAAAAAAAAAACCCCACATCATTGGAGCTCCTTGGTGAAATTCAAATCAGTGGACTTCTGTTATCAGCCTGATTGATCCACTTGCACCACAGGATCTGCAGACTTGGAGCCTCCTGGGAGTAACTTTTTGCTTAGCAATGTGCAACACAATTTTCTTGGAGTTTTCCTGTTATTGCACCAAAGCGCAGAGCAAACTTTTTTAGCTGGTGCAAATCAGCACCATCCCACTGGCTTCAGTGAAGCTGTTGGTTTACATAAGCTGGAGTTCCTTGGTTTTCTGGCTTATATGCTCACTTTACAAATGTGTCCTTTGCTAGGGATTGTTTTAGCATTACTAAGAAGCCCCTCTTCCAACTTTAAGTATTTTTCTGCTGTTAAATGGACACTATGTGCAACTCCTTTTATCAAATCCATGCCAGACAGTATGGAAAATATGATCTCTTCTTCTGTGCATGTGCATGCATGTGCTTTGCTGCTGCAAATGTAATTTCCTTTCCAGTGAAAGGTTGTTCCAGAGCTGTTAGCATTGACAAACTGTGAACTATTGACAGATCCCAAACAATCATAACTGCCAGCCATTTGGGAGGACCGAGTCATCCCTCAACAAAATGGCTAGCAATAATCATTTCCTGTTAAAATAAGTGTCTCTAAGCAGTTGCCACTTAGCATCAAGTAACAGGAGCTGACAACAGCATGTGTGAGCTTAGATGTCCCCAAGGAAAGAATAAGATATGATGTTGAGTCTATGCATCCTTGCTCTGCTAAGTTCTCTCTCTCCTTGAGCTGGCACATGCCTCTCAGGTTTATTTTCACTCCACCTGATATCTCTGTGTAAAGCCTTAGTTGCTCCTTCTGCTTGGCCTGGTCCAGTTTTCTGGACTCAGTGGCAGCAAGACTCCTCTTTAGGTATGAGGCCTGGCTTTGGAGTGTTAGCCACTGTTGTGCCCCTTGGCAAAGGCCATGGTGGCCTTGTGGTGGTCTTTAGGCTTTTTGGATTCATGACAATGTGTCCTTTAATATCAGCTCCCGTCTTTGCCTTGGCTCATTGAAGAAGGCACAGATGGACACTGGCAAGCTCTAAGGTAGGATAAAGCTTGAAGAGAGGATATAGACTGGAAGTTGGAGTTCCTCAGGGATTCCCTCTTTTCCCTTTAACTCTAACCTCAGCTGAAGTTACCATCATTTCAGTATGAGCCAGGGATAAGTGACTGCTAAGAAAGCCTGTGTTGCAACATGAAGTGCTACCAAACTAGCTGCAGGTGAGCTAAAATGCCTACACTGACCAGAACTTGTTGACAGCAATCCTGGAAAGCCATACAGATTGGCTGGGCTCTGTAGCTTGGGCTTCAAGTGTGCAGTGTCTATCTAATCCAGCAGTCCAATAAAAGGCAGTCATGCTTATTTTCATGCAAGTTTGAAATTCAAATCAATTCCACAGATGTTTAAATTTCAGTTCACTAAAGATTAGCTCCAGAGAAGGCAATGTTTTGTCTTCAGCCTGGACAACCACCCTTCTCTCCTGTGTATACCTGTGATCTTGGTTCAGCAGATAGCTGGCCATCAAAAGTTAGAAAGTTCCTACAATTGCTCTGTGGATATGTGAAATACTCATAAAATCAGTGATTAAACAAAGTCTATGGTCAATATATGGTACTTTCCAGCTATTGGGGGATTGGCATGAGGAGTGAGAGTGTTGGCATGAGCCCTGCTTCTCCAGCACCCTTAAAACTAAAGAACTGTTGAACTCTGTTTGCAAAGGAGCAAAATCTTGGCAGTTGCCTATGGCCTATTTATGGGCTGGATAAATCCCTGGTGCTTGGCCTTACTTTTGAGGGGGAACTTGGAGAGATCGAGCTGGTCTCCTGGGGCCAATAGCTCCCCTATTGTCCCGTAAGGACCCTCCTGCCTTTGCTGGGGAGTGTCTTATCTGTGCTCATTGTTTTGTCTTCCTGCCTGTTTCCCAACAGCAATGTTGATTTAACCTAATATAGATATGGTACTCTCAGGGTAACCACACTAGCTCCAAGCACTCGTCTAGCCTCGCTCCTGCGGTGAGTCACGCTGCCTCAGCTCTGGGCTCTGATGGCAATTCCCCTTGGCCACTTCTCTCCTTGTTTGCACAGTACCTAGTGCAATGAGGGCTCTGATCCCCTACATCCCCTCTGCTCTGCCATGGATGATGCTTATACCACTTCTATTTGCTGTCTCCATCTGCCCTTTCTTTAACATATCTTTTGGTTTCTTCTCCCTTGGCCATCTCATTCTCTTTTTCTCATTTGATTTGCTCTCCAGGAGCAAAGCATCTTCTCTAACCAGGCTGGTGGACTTATGTGTTGACTGAAGAGCCCCTTCCTAGCAGATGAAGCAAATCTTGGTGCTTTCTGGTTTGTGGGTCTGACCATGAAGTGCTCCATGGGGGCAGAACAACATGGGTCCCCCTCTGTTCTGGAGGGGATTTGGAGGGGTAGCTGTAGGGTAAGGGGTGAGGGCTGTGCTTCCTAGATGCCTCTTCCTCTCTTCATTTTTCTCTCCTTAGATGTCATAGGAACAAGGCCGTTGTTTAGAAGCCAAGTACTCCAGACTCACTACACCATGATGTTTGACTGTTCAGGCTTGGCCCACAATCGTACATGTCCTTGTCTCTTGGTTGTTCTGCCATTTTGCCCATTTGCAGGGGAAGCCTGTGCTGTCCCTCACAGAGTCCTTCACAAGTGCCTGCTGACTCCCTTGCCTGCTGCCCGGATGCTCTTCCAAGTGTGTGGGATGGGTGAAAAGTCAGCCAAGACAGCTCCCGCCTACAGCATCCCCTCCCTGAGCACTCCGGGGTCATGCTTGGCTTGGGAACGTCTCTCCCGAGTGGCTGCCTGGGTTGAGGAGGGCTCTCCTCGGGAGTGCTGGCAGGGCTGTGATCCTCTCCCTGCAGCCACTTTCTGTGCCCATTCTCATCAAACTGTGTCTCCAAGGCGGCCTGGCCTAGTGCTTAAGAGGCTGTGCTGGCCTGTGTGGAGGGAGCTGGGTCGCGTTAGCCAAGAAGCAGAAACAGAGGTGTCCTCTATTCCATGTCCTTGTGAGGGTGCCTGGAGCTGAGCTCTGCTGAAGAATTGGTGTTGAGATCTCTAGCCAGCTCAAAGCATCCCTTGCTAGGACAGGGCTGCTTAGCCCGTGTTGATGCAGTGGGGGCCTTTCATCACGGAGTTCTCTGGATGAGGTCTCACCTCTGGTTTGTGGAACATGAGCCTCTAGACACTGTTCTGGCAGTTGGCTGAAGCAAATGGCATCCATAAAGGTCTGGCCTCAAAGCACCTGGACATTGTGGTTACAGTGCTACTGAACCTGGCTGATACTGCTTGCATCCCAGCAGTAGTGGAGCAGATAGTTCAGGCTACACTACTTTGCTAATAAGACTAGACTTTTTCACTATTTTTTCCCCTTAAAGTGTGTTTTAGCCTCCAACTGATTTTGCAACTGGCCCTACATAGCAGAGCGATTACATAATTAACGGGAACTGGTGTGGCCCTTTCTCTCTGGACTCCTGCCCTCTTTCGTCCAGCAGTGGACCCTGAGTGGCTCCTTCCTGGCTTGTTCCACCATTGCAGTTTGGCCTGTTGCTGGGAAGAGCTCCGCGAAGCATTTTGGTCAGCAGCGTGCTTCTAGGTTCAGGGACAAAAAGTGTTTTGGGCATCTCTGCTCCTGTGCTGGGGTACAGCTTATCTGCAGAGATTTGTGCTAGATCTTCTTTTTTTGGTACAATTTAAACTAGATGAATAATTTGTTGTTTTCTTCATGTCTCTGCTGTACCACTACCTGTTTCCTGATGGGACCACAAAGCTTCTTTCTGCAAAATACATGAGCAGCTGTGATGCTGATTCTAACCCTACTCTTCTTGAGTATACAGTATGACTCAGCCTGCATCTGGACTGTGCAGGGAGGAGAGAGGGGACGGAAGTTACCTCTGTTCTGCGGAGTGTGGGGCTTCTCTGTGGTCCCTTAGGGCCCAGGCTTTGTGCTTTTGAGTATTAGGTCTAAATGCCTCTTGGCCCACTGAGTTAGGAATTGTCTCTGAGAGGGTATAGCTTTCCTTTCAGGGAAAGTTTTGCGGGTCATGAGTTTGGAGGCAGGGCTTTGCTCACCGTCTCCGCAGGTCCCTGCTGAATGCTGCAAGAAGTATGTTCTTTCCTCCTGTCTACCATCTTTCTCTGGAGAAGATGAAAACCAGTGAGAAGGGAAGGAAACGTTCCCTGGGACACAATTAGTCCAGCTACCTTCACAGGCATGAAGACCTTTTGCAGACCAAGTTCAGTACGAGGAATCCCTCCCAGCCTGCTGACTGTTGTGATGCAGGATCCCTTTCTGGAGCATTTCACTTTGTTTTTTATCTAAATGATCTTCTCACCCTAGACCAGTAAGACAGCTACTGTCATCTCACCTTCCTTTTGGTCCTAGACTACTTCACCCAGCAGGGCATTTATCTGCCATCCCCCTTGAAGGCCCCCGACACAGAGGGGTGGTCAGCGCTGGCCTTGAGGAGCTCCCTGGTTTCATGAGGACTGCCTTTGTGGAGGATGTGATCTCGAGGAGGCCAGGCGAGGCTCTCCTCTGGGGGCATCAACAGCTGTGTGCTTGGCTCCCTTACAGGAGGGCCCTTGTCCCCGTGCAGGTTGGTGTGCTATCCCTATGAGAAGCTTGCGCCTCCCTGCTGCCGACACCACATTCCTCCCGGCCCCTCCTCAGCCTGCTCTGGCTCGTGTGGCATCTCTGGCTATAATAAGAGGGCTCTGAGTGGGGAGCTGTGATTCTTTTTTTTTCAGACCCCAGTTGCTGCTGGCCCATTGCTGTTAGCTGTGTCCCTGCCTGCCAGGGCTCTGCTTTGGATCCTTGGCTGGGTCAAGCCATAAAAGTCGCTGGCAGGTTTGGGCTAATTCCTTCCAAAAAGAAAACCCTGTAGGTGCAGACTTCAAATGAAGTGTGTGGGCAATTGGGATGAAGTCAATAGGAGTGTTCACATGCGTAAACCTAATTAGTCCTGTGAGTACTTGCAGGGTTGGGACATACTCTTTTGCAGCAGCAGAAACGTTCTGAGTTGAATTTCTTGCAACTTCTCGTCAGCCCCAGCTTAGAGATGGAGAACAGAAAGAAGCGGCACCTGAGCAGCCCATAATATCAGGCCAGGATTGGTTTCAGGGCTCAGGGGCTTTTTTCATGTTTAATCACTTAGGGGAAGCCCAGTAAATACCTGCAGAATAAACAAACTGTTTAAAAACAAGGGTATGAGAGGAGATGAGGCGCATTCTTTTTAGGTGGATTTTAATGCACTTCCTCTTCATGGAGATTTCTTGGTGTATCTCATGGGCAGCTGCCCCTTTCCCCCTTCAACTTACTGAGCTGCAAGAAATGTCCCTGCAGAAGGGAGGGAGAGGAAAGGTGCGAGCTGGGTGAGAGGGACTGAAGGCAGAGGGAAGGTGAATGCTGGAGTGGGATGGTCCTTTAGTGATTCCTTGTGTGCGGCAGGCAGCTGAGTGAGTCTTTCTGCTTTCCGTGGGGGAATGGGCAGGTTGTGCCATGGGCAGCCGTATGTGCAGGCAGTAGCCAGGGGCTAGGGTTGCTCGTGCAAGTCCAGGCATCTGAGCGGAAGACCCCTTCCCAAAAAGCAGCACGTGGACTCAAAGATGCAAGGTAGGAAAAGAAATCTTTCTAAGACTGCTCCCATGGTGGAGCAACGTGAAGGCGAGAGCAATATGAGTCTGACTGTAGGGCAGTTGGGCATCTTGTAGCAGGTGACAGTGGCATCAGTCCCTCATTGGACATTGTTGCACTCCTTTCCCCCTCCTAAAGCTCAGGGATGTGACAGATATTTTCCCTCTCCCCTGCTGCTGGGCTGGGGAAACTGAGGCATGAGAGAGGCCAAGTGACTGAGGATCTGAAGGAGGGTGGGTACCTGCTCCCTGTGGCTTGAGCTGCTCTTTTAATCCCTCTGAGAACTATTTTCTCTGATAGTTTCCCTGCATGAAGCCTCTTTCCCCTTAATCTCATCTCCTCAGTGTGCATGTGGGGCCCTTCTGGATGCACCAGGGCAGCGACCTGCGTGAAGACCTCTCTGACCATAGGATGTGATTTCTCTTTTTTTCCCAGGAGAGCCTCTCCGGGATATACTCGGGCGCTGCCCCTGGGCTGTCGCTTTGTTCCCGTTTACGTGATGGGAGGCAAAGCAAAGGTGGGAAGAAAGCGGGGAGAGGAGGAGGAGGAGGAGGAAGGCGGGGAGCAGAGGCTCCCGAGCGGCGGGGCGGGCCGGGCGGCCGCGAACAAAAGGGGCGGTGGCGGCGGGAGCCGGGAAGCGGGAGCGGCGCCGGGAAGCGGGAGCGGAGCCCGGAGCGGCGGCGGCGGGGCAGCATGAGCGGCGCGGTGCTGCGGCGGCACTGCAGCAAGCGGGG
>VWPW01002599.1:390811-549157 GCA_013389825.1 Crypturellus undulatus | reverse complement strand
CGCGGGACCGGCGCCGCGGGCGGGCGCGGCTGGGAGGCAGCAGCGCATCCTCCGCGCGCGGTGCGGGCAGCGCCGCTGGGGCACCCACCTGAGCCGGCGGGTGTGTGTCCCCGGCTATTACTGTTATTTTGTATTCTATTTCTCTTTTGGTAGTAAATGAACACTGCAACGTGCGTTTTCAATTCGGAGATCTGTAAAGGGCCAGGTCCTCGCGGGGGTGTCGGCTGATGCTGCTCTGTGAATTTAATTGATAGCAGTGCTGCCTCGACCCTTTCTGCGCAAGTACAACCGCCTGGGCAGCAGGAGGTGGGCGGTTTGGTTGTGCTCCCCTCCATTTGTCTGTGAGGCTTCGCGGGAGGCTAACGCTGGGATTCCCTTCTGTGCAGCCCTCCGCTGGTGCGGTGGGACGCGGGACTGTCCTGTGTGGTCTCCGCTGCCCTCTCCCAGCTGCCAGGGGGTCTCGTTTTGCACCACACTCTCCACTCAGGCTGGACAGGCAGAAGGGTGGCCTGTCCAGCCTGCATGGAGGGGGGCTGTATTTACGTCAGGGGCTGAATCGATGAGTCCCAGGTTAATGTCCCACAGGCTGAGCGCCTCTTGGCTCCCCTGTGCTGCCAGTTTGGTGCCTGCTGGTCTCCAGCGGGAGTTGGAAGAGGTCAGACAGGGCACGTGGCGGGTGGTTTTGGAGTGGGTGATTTCCAGGCAGTTTGGGATTTCCATGATTGATAACTTTCAGTTATCTGAACCTCACCACTGCTCCAAAGAGCTTCTGGCTTTGGAAGAGAAATTCAGGAAGGGAAAATACAACCATCCACTCTGTCCCACCAGGGGAATCATCACAAAAACTCCCCCGCCCTGGGGATGGAAAAGGGCCAGGACAGTCTCCTCCTCTGCACACGTCCTTGGCCAGCCTTGCCCTCCCCCAGGCCCATGCAGGGGTGGAGGGACAAGCTCCCTTTGCAATGGCTTGATGAGGGGCTTGGAGGGACACACGGGGGCTTTTACCGAGGGATGTTTGTGCTGAGCAGGGTTTCCTGTGGAGCTTGATCTGACTGAGCCTTGGCTTTTCCTGTGTGTCCTAGTCCTGTTTGCGTATGAGGATGGAGGGCAGGGTGCAAAGACACGCAAGGGATCACGGAGAAGATCCCCTGTTCCCGCTCTCCTTTAATCCCTCCCAGAGTGGCTGTGGGCAGGGCGGTTACACCATGTAGCTCCCAGGCGCTTTGGGATGTGCCTGAAGCATTGAGATGACCAGAGCATGAGAGAAAGCACTGCTGTGCTCTGTGCCACGGCCCTCAACACCGGGGGTTTGGTGAGATGCTGGATCCGTGCCTGTTCCCACACTGCTGCTCCCGAGGCAGAGCGTCGCGGCTCTGATCCCTTGGATCCTGCCGTGGCTCTGCGGTGGCTTTCCTGGGTGAGCTGCGGGCTCCCAGCACGGACTTGCTCTGCGCCATGCCCACTGGTGCTCAGGGGCTGTGCTGAACCGCGCTGTTCACAGGGAGCCGTGGGGCCTGTCCGGGCACCCTCGGCAGAGGACGCTGGTGCTTTGCCCAGCTGTCTGACAGCAGGGCTGAGGGCCCGACCCAGAAACCCTCCAAAATCAGGATGGAAGTGGAGACTGAGTGACGATGTTTGTGTGAGGTACCCGCTTGAGGCAAAAATCCCAACGTTTCCGATGCGTGGAGCAGCCCGTGCCCAGGTGCTGAGCAGGAGCGCTTGGCTGCGAGCCCTTGCTAAGCCTGTGTTCACACAGATATTGCTCCCAGGAGCCACGGCCCCCTCTCTGCGCGCTGGCTGGGAAACGAGCCCTTCCTGCCTCTTGCCGGCCACGAGCAGCGGGATGTGGCAGCTGGGCCATTGCGCCTGGTCTGGTTGTGTTGTTCCCTCTGGAAAGCTGGAGCCCGAGGAGGGCCTGTGGCCCTGGCACAGCTCAGGGTGACGCCTGGGGGCTGAGGAGGACATGCAGGAGGTAACTACCTGGGAAAGGCTTTGGGCAGAGCAGGCAACTGTGACCCTGCCTGCCTCTCCCGAGCACGACCGGAGCGGCTCTCGTCCCATAGAGTCTCTATCCGAAGATCCTGGCGGAAAAATTTGTCCCGTGTTTAAGAAGTTAATGGTGGAGATCTCTTGCTCCTGCAAGGCTTTGTATTTGCAAAGCCCTCTCCAAACATGAGCCATTTCATCCTGTTATCTGGGTCTATTTTTCCTTATCCTCCTAATGAAATCCTATAAATAAGATGGGAATCCAATGCCTATCATGTCAATTCACTTCGTTCATTATCTGCTCCTGCTGGAGTTTTACTCTCCCTCTATTTATGGCGCCTCAAGTGTTTCCACAAAAGAATATTGCTCTGTAATTAACCTGCAAATCAGCCTCTTTGTAAGTCAGCGGTGTTGACGGCACCACTCCTCGAAACCGGATTATGCAGCGTCTCTGTAGACACAGCTAAGAGCCCCACTCGCGCCGGGCACACTCCCTTTGCCGTGTTGCTACCGGTATGCGGTGGCAGCGGGGTGAAGCACGCGGGTGTTAGAAGAGCGGCTGCTCTCGCAGCAGCCCATTCAGTTCCTTGAGTGCAAGCGCATCCCTGGGTGTGCAGGGAAGCAAGTTGCAGGTGGCTCTGGAGGGAGGGACAGTTTGTTTCCGCGCACTGTTGTTGTGACGCTCAGCACACAGGGTGGCCGGGTTGATCCGAAGCACCACGGCCGTATGGGCAGCAAATAAGGGCCTTGCAATTCCAATAATAATTGCCTTGCAATAATTGCTTTGCAATGCAATAATCCAAAATGCAAAGTTGTCACATGGGAGGGGGACTAAATCTGTTGATGAAAAAGCCCAAGGGTACAAAATGATCCAGGAAAGTAGATGGTGCGATAAATCTAATTATTCCCTCAGTAGGATGGAACTATTCCCCTTATCATCGGCGGAGACATAAATATGGAAAGCCAAAGTATGAGATCTGAAGCTGTGCTTGCGTGTCCCTGTTTCTTGGCTTGAGCTGCGTGGGGAGGGAGAGGTTTTCCATCTCCAGCTAGATGCAGGCAGCCGTGCTCCGTCTGCCCGCAGGAGGCTGCCGGCTCCTTCCTTCCTGCGAGCGGAGCCCAACAGGCGTTTCTGAGGCTGTGGCCACCGAGGCAGCTGCCTGGGCAGAAGGGGAGGGCGAGTGGCAGTGCCAGGGGCAGGCTGCAGGGAGACCCCCAGGCACTGCCCGCACGGGCTCTTGCCTGGAGGCATGAGGACCCAGCAGGGTAATTCCTACCTTCCAGCACTGCCTTGCACCAGTGTGTTCCGCTCCTGTGTCCTCCCTGTGGTTGCCTTGATTTTTTAGCAGCCTTTTTTCATATATCTATATTTTTTTTAATGCTACTTTAATCCCTCTTTCTCCAGCAGCAGCAGGCCCCGGCGGCGAGCTTGGTGGGTGAGTGGCTGGGAAGGTTAGATGCCGGCGGAGGGCAGAGGGCTGCCCGGGATGCTGGGGGTGCCCTTGGGGGTCTCGTCCCTCTTCTGCAAGGAGAGGAGAGTCCTGCCAATTGGGCTCTGCTTGCTCTGTCAGCCCAGCTCCCCTCTTGCTGATGCAGGTTACGGGACACATGGGAAACGCGTAGCCCCGGGAGCGTAAAATCAATGGCTTATGGCCGAGCCAGGGGGCTCTCGCATCTCAGCTTGACAGTCCTATAAAAAGCAGCAGACCCAATGTTAATCTCGCTTTTAATGCCTGGTGCATGCGGGGGTAATGCTCTTCTCTGCTGTGCACTCAGGCTTGCTTTACAGCCCAAGCGCATCGAGGAGGAGGAGGATCCGGCTGGCGGTAACTGCGGTGGGGAGGCCGTGGGGGCTTGTTTTCCTCTCTGCGAGAGCAAAAATGCAAATGTCTTGTGAACTGGACCAGAACCTTTTCTGATGAGTCTATTTTATACCCCTAAATGCCTTTGCCTTCCAAACTTCCCGCTGGCTGGAGAGATCTGGGATCCTTGAGCCTTGCATTGGAGAGGATGGTCCTGTGAGAGACAGCCCGGCTCGAGGCCGTGCATGGCACCGCATTGCTGCCGCCTTGGCCGAGGCCTGGGAGGCCTCGAGGTCGCTAGCAGCTTCCCCCGCGGCCTCAAATTCCATACGGGTGATGTTAGTGCGTTACCAAACCGGCATATCTGTGCACAAAGGACCCGTCGGATGGGGAGGACCATCCATCATCTGCTAAAAGATTCCCTGGGACTGTCTGCTGTGATTAAAAATAATAAAAACCCCTTGTTCCCATCAGCTGCCCCGTTGGCGCAGGGAGAAGGTTCGTTCTTGCGAGCAGCTCTCGTCTCCCAGGCTTGCGAACGCGGTCAGCGCGGTGGAGTCCTGCCAAGGACGGTGACCCCCACAGTTCGGTTTGCTCCTGGGCCCGCTGCCAGCCGGCTGCTTCCCAGATCTCGGCAGAGGTAGGGGAAGAGCCCGCTCCAGCTCCTGTGCACGGGCTGGTCCACCTGGGGGCTGGGAGCGCTGGTGATAAGAGGGTTGCAAAGCAGCCATCCCCGCAGCCCTGCCTTGGAGCTGTCCTGGGCAAGAGGGGCTGCTGCGCTTTGCTGAGCTGCCAGCGCAGAGCCTGTGAAAGCACCCTTGCAACCAAGGTGGTTAAGGGCCACGCAATGGCCGTGACGTTTGGAAGTGCAGACTGTCCCCATGCGTCACCGAGAGCTACTAGAGCTTGTGTCCCATGAGAGGCAGGAGGGGGAACGTGCCTAGGGACGTTCTCCTTCACGTCTGCTCCGTGTTTTCTCTCCCTGAGATGTGCTGGGGCTTTGCACAGCTGGGGCTTCCACGTAATGCCAAAAATACCTGGCACTTGTGGCCTTGCAGTTGTGTATCCGGATCTGTGAAACAGAGCTGGAAGTTGAATATAACAGACTTTCTTGTGAGATCCTCTTAAGCCTCAGGACTGCGGTGCTCCGGAGCTAGCCTGGATGCAGGGTATCAATTCCTCCTTTGGACAGAAACAGGATATGCTTTAGTGCTGAGAAATCAAGGCTCGCTTAGAAGAACGAGTTGTTTTGGTTTTTAAAGGGAAGCTGGACTTTGGCCACGTTGCTGCCTGGGGTTTGCTTCCCTTTCTGCCCGATGAAGGCTCGCGCCGTATCGTTTTCCCCTGGGCAGTTTGGCACATCCTTATCGCGGGGTGTGCGATGCCTTTCTGCGCCCTGCTCCTTGCTCCACCAGGGAAGTCGTGATTTATAGGAGAAGCGGGAGGACGTGGCCATGGCTGCACAGCTACAGCTGAGGTGGGGAAGCTTGGTATGAAAAAAAGGCTTAGAGTGAAGCGAGTATGTGCTTCCCCCTTCCCCCTACCCTTCTGGTTCAAACTGTATAGCCTCGACTCTAAACCAGGCACCGCAGCTGAGGAATTGCATGAATGCAGGGGAGGGAGAGGCTGTCCAGCATCTCAGTCTGCCTTGAGTGACAAGCTGGTCTCAGAGCAGTGGGGGTGAAGGTATAACCGTACCTTCACCCCCACTGTCAAAAAAACAAGCTCCGGGACATCATGTTATATTTTCTGTTTACATTTCTTCCTCCATCTCCTCCTAGCCTACTGCTATCCACACCATCCTCCTTACCTGGCTTAGGCAGACAGCTATCTTAGTGTAGTCTTTGCCATCAAGCAACGTTATCCCCAAGTTTCAGAAACCTGCCCATCAAGCAATGCGACTGCAGCCTGCTGTGCGTCCCAGCGACGCTAGCTGCATCTCCACTTCTCTATTTCTTCCTGGCTTCCCGGATAACCAGGAACAAGCCCTTGGCCTTGAACTTTTGAAGGTATCTTGATGCATGGATACAACCTGGGCCTTCAGCGGCTGGTGGCTTTTTCCCTTTAATGTTATGAGCATGCGTCATAGTGCACCCACCATCCATCTCTGGGCCCTTTCTAAAGACTTGAGGAATACGAAATAAAGACAAGCTGCATGGGACTCCTCCTAAGCCATGTGCACAGAGCATCTTCCCCCTTGAACCTCATGTGCAAGGAGGCAGTGACTAAAGCCAGCACTCCCTGGCCGCGATGCCCCGGAGAGCTCAGGAGACAGGAATGTTGAATTTGCTGGTTGAGGGTTACTGGGCTCTGGTGCAGGTCTGCAAAGACGAAGGCCTCCTGGAGGCCTTGCATTTTCCTTTCTGGAATTAGCTTTAGCGCTGAAGGTTGGTTTGGGGCCAGCAAAACTTCCTCTGAGCTGAGCCATGCAAAAGAGTCTGCAGTGTTTCCCTTAAATACAGCTCATTTGGTGCCAAAATTTCCCTTGCCTGAATATTATAATCTCCCCAAGCGCTGATGAGGAATTGCCCAAAGGAAACGTGACCTTCCTAGCAATCCTGGCTTGTCTGGAGCGGGCATTAGAGGCCACCTGAAACTGTGCTGCTGGAGCACTAATGCCTGGATCGTTGTGCTGCAGGAGGAGGCGTTCACAGAGCAAATGGAAAAAAAGGGGAAAAAAATACCCTCTCTTCTCTTGGCTGGGGTCCAGAGGGAGGTGAAGTCAAGATTTGGATCTCGTACGGGCAACTGGCCCAAGCCCAAGCTGAAGCCTGAGCGTCCCAGACATTTGGCACCCTGGGAGTCTGCAGCCAAACCGGAACCTGCTGCTCTGAGCCTGTCTTTAGACCTGCGGGATTTGCTTGCCTCCTTGCTGAGAGACAGCCCTGCTGCCAGTGATGTTTTGGTCCAAACTGAGAACCCCAGAGCTATTGGTAGGGATGTAAGCCTGGGAACCCCCCAGCAGGACTGACCAAGCCAGGGGCATCCCAGGCTTGGGACCAGCCTGGGAATGCACGGGACGAAGCTGAAGCAAACATGGTCTCAGCTTGTGCCGCCCTTCCTGTGTGCAGGGCGATCGCTGCTAGAACTGAGAAGAAAAGATTCCAGCGTGAGGCGCCAAATTTGATTGCTAACGACTAGAAATAACTGAGCAAGGTCTCCTTGCCACTGCTTTGCTGGACTGTTTTGAAAGGAAATCTTTCCACCTTTTTGCTTTGAAAGGAGATTTAACGGCTGACCTCCCTGTCGGGCAAGCAGTGAGGCTGGCGGCGACGCGGGTTTGGCTGCACTGAAATGGCACGTGCGGTCTGTGGGTCAGCAAGCCCCTCTCGCTCACCCAAAAGCCAGGGCTTTGGCAGGGGGTTGTTTCTCGATCGCTTGTTTGCTTTTCATCAAAAGCAAATGCTTTTGCCATTAGGTCAGCCCAAGAGGAGTACTCATTTCTCTTTGGCGTGTTGTGTTGATGATTGAACCCCAAAGTGGGTTCAGTGCTGGAGCTGAAGGGGCTCCGGATCTGCTCATCCAACTTTTTTGTTATTATTATTCCTGGTGTTCACTGGAGAGGGAAGGAGCTTCTGCGTGCTTCGCGGAGACGCAGCTCTCCGGCAAAGGGAACAGGCAGGAAAACTTCTCTGCTCTGCAGAAAAGTGCTGCTCCCCACAAGCATCGACCCCAGGTCCTCTGCGTGCCGGCCGCAGGGCCCGTGCAGAAGATGGAGCGACAGAATAGCGAGCCGGTGAGGTCATGGGGAATTAGTCACATCCAAGCGGGAAGCGGGGAGGGCTGCAAAGCCCAGCAACTTCGGCAGTGGGAAAAACTTGCCTCGCTCAGGCAAGACCCGCTTTGGGGGTTGCATCGCAGTGCCTCCCCTGGCAAGGCTTTGCCAGCAAGTGGCGGACAGGTAAGGAGGGTGTCACCCCCAAATCTGGCTCACTCTGGCATGAATGAGACCCTTCCTCCTTCAAACTGTGGTGTTCCGGGAGGGAGAGGGTTAAGAGCTGCCTGGAGCCAGAGACTATCTGGAGTTGTCACATGCGGGAGGGAGGGAGGGAGGAAGAGAGATCGTGGCAGAGCTTAATGAATGACTTCATTTATATATTAAAAAAAAAATAAAAAAATAACACACATAACAACAGGGTGGCTTCCTGCCAGGACCACAGACAACGATTTCTATGGGAACCCGCGGGAAAACAATAAACAGGAGCATAAAGCGCGTGTGGAAGGAGAGTGGGTCCCTGCCCTGGGGGCTCCTGCTCCTTGCTCCAAGGAAGGGCAAGGTGGGAAGGGGCAGCAAGTGGGGGGAGAGGAAAGCACCGCTAGTCCCACCACCTCACTGCTCGCAGCCCCGCTCCTCATGGCCCTGCGCGTGGGTGTCTCTGACGCCAGGGGCTGTGGCTGCAGGAGGAACTACCCCTGAACCCGCTGCAGACCTGGGCGCGGGCGGCTGTGCTGGTGGGAATGGGGCTGGCAGCAGCGGCAGGGCAGGAGCAGAGCCCGTCCTGCATGGAGCTGCACTTATCACCGGAGCAGGAATGCTCTGTTGCCTTATCGCTGCCGCCGGCTCTGAGCAGCCGTTCTCCCGGCAGGACTTTTACTACCCAGTAGCTGAGGTGCTCTGGCAAAGCCAAGGCAAGTTCTGCTGTGTGAGCAAGGGTAGCGTTGGAGCGCCCCGGGCCCATTCCCTTGCCTTTGTGGCATGGGAGCAGATGGGCACTGTGATGCCCGGTGACCCAGGAAAGACTGACTGTGCTGAGATCCCCAGAACATGCTCTCCTGGAGATGGAGAGTCAGGGTGTGGGACTTCTTGCAGCATCACGAATTCCTTGAGCATCCTTTCCGAGGGGCAAATTCGCTGGAGAAGGGGCTGGGAGGTGGGGTGCTCTGAGGCAGGCAGACGCACTGCCTGCAGTGTCAGGACATGTGCGCTTCGCGGCAGTGCTGAAAGTGCCTTTCCCTCCCGCCCTGGCAGGCTGACGGCACAGTGGAGCGTGGAGGATGAGGAGGAGGCGGCCCGGGAGCGGCGCCGGCGGGAGCGGGAGAAGCAGCTGAGGTCCCAGGCTGAGGAGGGCCTGAACAACGCCAGCTCCTGCTCAGAGAGTGGCCTGCCGCCACAGGAGAACCAGTAAGCAGCGCACAAGTGTACATCCGATGGGGACCCTGTGATGGCAGGAGATTTTTGGGATGTTTCTATCTAAAAGCATTCCAAGGGCAGTTCAGAACCTCCACAGTGCTGGAGCTAGCAGGGCCAGGTGGTGTGGAGAGGACAGATCTCTTCTTCTGGCCCTTGCCTGGTTTCTGCCGCAGCTGCTGACAGCCACCTGGGCTCACTCCTTCAGTTCGGGCCGTGCTATTAATCTTGCTGAGCTTGGCCCTCTCCCCGTAAACACAGCCCCTGTAAACATGTCTGGCCCTGTCTGCTCACCCCTGCTGTCGCCCCTTTCATTCCCCATGCTCCCCAGGGCTCTCCCGCCCTCTCGCAGCAGCGGGACCCTGGGAGCACATCCCACCAGCGGCAGGGAAAGGGATGGACACGAGGGCCTGCGAGTGCCAGCATGCACGGGTCAGGGAGCAAGTGCATGAGCAGGGTGGACGTTAGCACGGCCTTGCGCTGACTCGCTCGCGGGAAGCGCCCGGGCAGGGTTGCTCTGCAGGGAGGCTCCTTGGGAGCTGATGTAACCCTGCTGGCTCAGCGCTTTGCGCGGGGCCCCCAGCTACCCACCCTGCTGCTTTTCAGCAGCCCACAGCTCCCTGAGCCAGATCAAACCGAGGTGCCCGAATCTCAGAGAAACACCATTATTTCTAGGCATCAGGGCTGCAGAGGGGGCCAATCATCTCCTGACATCACCTCAGAGTCCATAAAGGCAAAAAAGACCTAAAATTACCATCTTCTTTGAATCTTTTAATTTTGAACTAATCTTTGGGTCACACATCCTGATTTTGTCTCCTGGGACACTTGAGCTTCGTGTGTCCCAAGAGCATCTGCGAAGGTACTTCCTCGGGCAGCCTCTGGCAGCATGTGCACCAATAAGTCACTGCACACCCAGGAGCTCCAGCATCCCAGTGATCTTTGTCTTGGATGAGAGGGGAAAAAAATAGGAAAAAATCCTCCACGCAGGGCCAGGCCACATGTGATGCAGACAGCTGTGCTGCGCGAGCCAGGAGGGCTGATGCTCCATCCGGGCGGCTGCGTGCCGGGCCGCGTGCTCGCTCCCCATGGAGCGCTTCCGTCACAGCACGGGAATGTGCCCGGGCGCGCTCCGGCCCGAATGGCAGTGTGCTCCAGTGGGAAGCACTCCCTCCCCTCTGCTTTCCTGCTCGGAGACAAGGAGGAGAGTTTTCCCCTTCCTGGTCCAGCATTTTCCCTTGAGTTTAAGCGAGGCAAAGCTGAAACCTTGAGAGTCACAGGCCTGGTGCAAGAGAGAATCCAGTTGGAAACATCTCTGGTCTAACCAAGCGAGAGTGAACTCCAGCCACAGGCAGGGGGATTGCTCATCGTGTGCTTGTCGGTTTGCAACCCCAGGAGGCCAGGCAGGCAGCCGGGTGTCCGGCTTCTGCTGGAGAAATAGAGCTGCTCCTGCTTTGCTTCCCTCTTGCAATGATTTTGCTGAGAGATCCCCTCTGTATGTGGGAAAGTTCCTAAGCATTTGGCAAAAGCATCTTTCCCGTAGCAGAGAATAAAGATTAAAGTGGGGTTTGGGAGCTGTCACTTGGAAGAAGATGGAGGGAGAGAGGAGAGGAGCGGCTGGGGGTCTTTCTGGGCCAGCTCTGCCTCTGCACCACTCTCCTCATAATTTTCCCTCTTGATGTGTTTCAGCTATGACTTTAAGCCCTCTGAGCCATCGGAGCTGGAGGAGGATGAGGGCTTCAGTGACTGGTCCCAGAAACTCGAGCAGCGCAAGCAGAGGTGGGTAGGACAACGGCAGAGCAAGGGAAGGGCCATGCCCCACAAAGGGACCAAGCCCAGCAAAGCTGGAGGTCAGAGCCTTGAGCACTAGAGGGCATGATGGACTCCTTGCCCATGATATGGGACTCCAGGACTGTCCTGGGTACTGGGGATGCTTGGGTGCCACTTTGCTCTTGCAGTAGTGGCCAAGAGGTCAGGATTTGGAGGGGATGACAACAGCACTTTTAAGCCACCAGAACGGCTGCAAGGGCTATAGTCCTGGTGGCCTATAAAGCTGTCCTAAGTTATTTCTGCTTCCTGGCTTGCACCAGCAAATGGAGTGTTATGACTCCTCTTTCAGCAGCAGAAAAGAGGCAGCATGCCTGCGTGGTGCTTGTTTGTGCTCAGTCATAACCCTGAAGCAAAGGGCCAAATCCTGCCTTAAGCTCTTCCCTTGGACATTGCGTACCTGCCCTTGACCTCTGTGGCTTGGCTCTCTCTGTAGCTTGATTTTACAGGGAGCCTTGTCCTGTGATGACATAGCCTCTTCTTTATACACAAGGCTGAAAAACATGTGTAAGATTAATATTTACTGTTGAGCAGATAAATAGAGCTGGGCCCTTGCTTACTTTTTCCAAACACAGTAGTTAAAGCAACCCAAAAGCTTTACCTTCCCCCTTTGCAACCCCAAGCACCTGAGGGCAGTGTGGGCTCTCAGGGGTGGGAGCACTGAGGGCAGGTGAAGCCCATCACAGCAGATGGTGCCTTAAAGCTGGTGCTCTTAGGTGGGAGGCTGGTATGAGAAGCAGCATTAGAAAGAACTTGGGGTCCTCCTCACTTCTTTGTGAGAGCTGAGCCTGCCCTGGCTGTGCCCTAGGAAGTCTGCTCAGCAGCTCTGCTCCTTCTCTTTGCTCATCTGTGTCACTGGAGGAAGAGCTTGGAGGGCTGCAGGAGGCACAGGTAGGTTGTGCTTCTGACTTTGACTCTCTGTGCTGAAAGAAGCAATGCTGGAGCTGGGGTGTCCCAGCTCTTGTAGTTAACAGAGGAGAGAGAGAACTTTGCTTTGCATGGGATGGGTGTGCATGCCCCTGAGGTCCTTGATGGTGCTGTAACAGCATGTCATGCCTGTGCCCCAGCAGCTGCTTGCTAGCCAGCTCTGCAGCCTTGTTCTCGGAGAACCTACAGCTGCTGCTGCAAAATGGGCAGTTTTCTAAGAAATGCATGGGAGGAGAAGGCTCTTCTCCATCCAAGCAATGCAAGATGGCAACAACATCCTGGTGTGAATCTGTGAGCCAGTGAGAGCTCTAGAGTGAAGTGTCAGCTCTTGCTGACTCTGAGCCCCAGTGCATGGGCTGTGCTGCCTTTGCAAATCTAATGATTTAAAAATACCACTGGATCTCCTCCCTGAAGGCTTTGAGACACCCAGGAGTTTGTAAAAAGCCCATTGTAATCTTTACCTATGGTAAGGCTCTTGGTGACCCTGGTGGCTTTAGGCTGCTTTGTTTTTTGCTGGGTTTTCCTGGGCCTGTGTGTGTGCCTGGCACTGGCAGCTATGTGATGTGACTGCTCTGATGTCTAGATGGGAGTGGGAAATTCAGACGGGACTGAAAAAGTGACTCTGAGCAGTGGTTTAAAACTCCCAGTCACTCTATGCTTAGAGGAATGATAAAACTTTGAGGAACCTGATAGTGTTTGTACCCTCTTAACAACTTATTTTGCTTCTCCAAATTCTCTTCTCCTATGTCTAGGTCTCCACGACAGTCGTATGAAGAAGAGGACAGTGGTGTGAGGGAAGCTGAAGTCAAACTGGAGCAGATCCATCTGCATGAGGAAAGCTCGGAGGACATCCAGGAAGTGATAAGGGAGGAGGAGAGGCTGTGCCATGAGGAAGAAGATGTCCGAGAGCAACAAGAGGAGGAGAGCGCTTTACAGGAGGTTGGATCAGGAGGAATTGTCCTGCTCTTCTCCAGAGGGCTGGTGGGAGGGCTAGGAGTGGAAGCTGGGTGGGAGGGCTAGGAGTGGAAGCTGCTGAGAAACTTGGCTCATTTACCCACTTTACCCTAATGGGTGCTGGGCCCACGTAGATGTGGTGTTTGGGTGTAATGTGGGACCTGTCCCATTCTTACCTGTGGATGTTGCTGGGCATCACGGTGGGCAACCTCTCCCTCTTCCTAGTGTGATGTCCCCACTTCTGGTGTAGTGGTTTATTCATGTCCACGCAAATACTGAGAGGGAAGTGCTATTAGTTTTCCTGTGGTTTTGTGAAAAGTGAATAGTTCTTTAGGTGTCCTTGAATCTTAATTTTACTACTTGCTTTTTTTCTGTTCAACCTTTGCTGGGCCTTTGAAGCACTCTGGTGTGATGCATCTGTAAATCTTGCTTTGCCTCCCAGCTGAGGTTTTCTGTCTTTGCCCTTTCAGCAAGGTGTAATTTTTGTTAAGTGCGAGAGGCAGAGCTGGAGCCTGAGCTGTGTACAAACATTTTAAGGTGCTGAGCTTCAGATATTTTGTTGTAAATGGATTTTTTTTGACTTGATATAGCCTCTGTGTGCTTTTTGCATTTGGCTGTTATGTGAGCCTTTGTAGCCTGGTGGAATAAAGGACAGCTATGTTTTCTCTTAATGGCTTCTGGATGAGAAATTCATGTTTTCCTATCTTGGTAATTCCTATCTCAGTTTCCTATTTAGTAACTGATGCAATGGCTCCTTTCCATGTCACTCTGGAATCTTGGACCTACCAAATTTTTCTGACTACTTTTTAAACTATTATTTTAACTTGCATATGAGATTCTTCCAGGTTGATTCAAAAGATGTGGACTCAAGGTTTTTTGTGCTTGAGCATTTAGTATAAGAGTAAACCTAGAAGAGTGGGGAAGAATCACTTTTGTTGTAATAAGCTCTGACCAGCTCCCCTCCTGCCTTCTTCATTCTGTTCACTCAGGAAAAGAAGAGAAGGAGAAATGAAGAGGAGGAAGTGCCAGACAAACGCCAGAAAGCTCTAAGCCCTGTCAACCTGGACGACGAGGAGCTGTGCTCTGACCATACTGCTGTGTGCACCACCAAGGTGAGCACATTACTAACACTGGGGGAAGGTTACACTGTGATAATGTAGGGTACGAATTCTGCTTCCACTTTGTTTCAGGCTAGGGCAAATCATTATCTGTTGTCTTTGTGATGTGGAAACTCCTGTCCTCCTACTTTGTCCACCTCAAGTGCAATCTGCCTGAGAGCGTGACTGTCTCTAGAGACTCATGGCGATTGGCAATGTGCACTCAGGTAGCTAAAGTTCAGCAAAGACTTCAGGCAACACTGTGGTAGTAAAAAAAAATATATATATATATGTACCTTATGCTTGTACATGTGATCAAGTTAATATGTCTTGATGAGAAAATTAAGCTTCCCTTACAAGAAAAAAAGGTGAAGCATTAGAATTTCCCTATCTATCTTGGAATAAAGTCAGAAAGTATCACTTAGTTTTGTTTTGAACAGACTTGGATTCCTGGTCTCTGAAACATTGAGTCTTTTTCTACTTACATCTGTCAGAACTGATATGGTCATGTGGAACTTCAGTTTTTGACACTGCCTGAATTGCATCTTGTGTCTCCTGTTGCATTTGATACAAATCCTGAATTCTGTGCATGTGGTCTTAAATACAGGAGATGCAGATAAGTAGTTTCTGTAGTGTATGGCTTTCTGTCTTTCCCTCTAAGCTGTAAGCCCTTGGGGAAATGGTGAGGAGTCTGGTCAGCCTCTTAGTCGGCTCTTGATATTATCCTTGCCCTCTTGCCTTGAGACTTGCACTATCAGTTTCTTAGTCAAGGACTTACTGGACAGGCAGAATTGAGAATGCTTCCTCTGGCAACAGGAAATAAGTAAGGAAGAAAGTTTCATCATCTCTAACTATCAGATTGCTGCTCTATGTGGCGATGTCTATTAAAACTGAATAAAATGATGGGGGGGGGCAAGAAGTTTGGATACAGGCCGTATGCCAAGGTTAGATTTGAAAGTGGGATCAGTTGGCCACAGTAGGCCTCTGAAAAGGGACCAGTGGAAAAATGTTAAATTCTTCCATTTTCTTTCAGCAATGAAACTTTCAGCACTGCGCCCCAAAAGGCATGTAGCTTTCTGATCAGAGCTTAACTGTTATTGCTAGGATTAGCCTAGGGAGAGGAGTAGAAATAGAGTGTGTGTGTGTGTGTGGTTTTATTTTTAATAATGAAACAAACCTGAATGTAAAGCCATTCAGGAAAAAATATGAGCTTGGGATCTTTCCAGAGAAAGGAGGATCTTTACATTCTAGCCAGTAGCGTTTTATGCGAATACTAAGAATTAAAAAAATGACCACCAAGAAGGTATTTTGGCCTCGAATTGCTCAGAAATGCAATTTCCACCAAAAAGGCAAGAATGCTGCCTAGAGACATGGAGGTGATATTTCCTGTGTCATGGGCAGCAATATGCAACAGGATGGCTTCTTGTTACTTGGTTGCTGATCCTTGGCTCTGTAGGACTTGCTGCTGAAAAATGTGCAACCTTTTGACTTGAAAGTGACTGTTGTCTCTGTGTTTTTGCTTTCTGGGGCATGAAAGAGCTGTGAGATTTGGCAACATTTCAGTCTTTTTTTCAGTGGTTGTGAAGTGTTTGCTTGGCTTCCTGTCAAATACTTCTTGCAAGGGACACAGGAGCATCTTGTGCAAAACTTTCTTTCCTGATGGCTTGACTAGGAGCCTCCTGCAAGGCAGCTCTTCAAGTGCTAAATTGTTCTGTATCATGTGGATGAGTTGCCATAACTCACACCTCGTGTGTGGTGTTTTTTTTTTTTTTTCTTACTTTTTTTTTTTTTTTCTTACTTTTTTTTTTTTTTTCTTACTTTTTTTTTTTTTTTCTTACTTTTTTTTTTTTTTTTTTTAATTTTGCGCCCCACCCCTATCTTTCCTCACCTAATGTACTGTCTCCCTTAGGTATAGCAAGAAAACCAAGTGTTTGAGAGAAGGCATTGCGCTGGTTGCTACTTGAGCTGTCAGCCAAAGTTCTCTGAACTGCTTCCATGTACTGGAGTTTTTGAGAGGAATTTGTCTTGCCTGCCTCCAAAAACAAAAAGTAAAAGGGATGTTCCCCAACTGTCTGTGGCCTAGAGTGACCAAAATATTTCTACCTAAAGCTTGAGAGCACAAAAGTAAAGTGACTGGAGTATGGACAGCTAAGGCAATGTATGTCCATCCAAAGTCCATAGAGCAGTGACATTTTTTTTCTTCTCTCCTCCTTTTAGATCACGGACAGAACAGAGTCACTGAACCGCTCAATAAAGAAAAGGTATCATTAGGGATGTTGGGGAGTTATGGTGAAGCAGATGCCTTGTTTCAAATGTAGGATGCCTGAAGGCCCTGCTGGTTGGGTGGCTGGTGATGACAGATGGCCTGTGGCCCTCAAAATCCTCCCTAAGGCAATGAGGTCCTTCCCACAAGGCTGTTGTCTTATTCCTCTGCTTTTTTTTTTTTTTTTTTTCCTCTTCTCTCTAGTAACAGCATAAAGAAGAGCCAGCCTCCCCTGCCTGTATCAAAGATAGATGATAGACTGGAGCAATACACACAGGCCATTGAGGTGAGCAGCTGTATTGCACTGACCCGACTATGTCCCAACCCTCCAAGGAGGCTTCTTCACAAGGTGTCATTCTCCTGCCCTCCTCCCACTGTCTGTGAGGTGACAACCAAGTAACCTTCCTCATATTGGAAAAGGCCTGTTTCCTATCTCTAGAGACTTCCAAGGGGATAAAGTGGACTTCTTCTGCAAATGACCTCATCATCACTTCCTCATGTTCCCTGGCTACTGAGTGAAAACTTCTGGCAAGGCCGTTTAAGTCTCCTTTTGCATCCTCTCATCCCTGAGGACTTCCAATTACAGAGAAAATATGTACTTGAACTTTAGTTGTTTACTGATGGTATTTGTTCTCTATTTCTTTTCTAGACATCCACAAAGGCTCCAAAACCCACCCGTCAACCATCCCTTGACATTCCCACCACAAGCATGGTGGTAGCCAGTACAAAAAGCCTCTGGGAGACTGGAGAGGTTGCAGCTCAGTCCTCCACGAAGTCACCAGCCTGTAAGGTAAGGGACTTGTATGACACCCTAAACAGAGTATAGGAGAAAAGGGATGGACCTCTGTATGTAATATTAGCCTGTTATATGGCTCATGGATTGCGCTAATCAGCAGTGGACAGCGTGGAGCCAGGGCTCTAAAAGCCTTGAGATTAGGGACTTAGTTGCTTTTATGAGTGTCTAATGCCTTGTACTTCAGAGCTTAGATTTATTTCTGCCAGTCCTAAATTGTTCCTCACTGGTACAGCTAGGGAAACCTCTGAAGCTGGTTGAGCCTCTGACTTGAAAAGAGAATGAAGTCAGCTGGTGGGGAAATGATAAAACTTTTATCATGGGGATGCAACTGAACTCCAGTTCCTGAGCTCTAAGTTGGATCTGGAATCAAGATGATAATCTTGTAAACTTGAAAATGGCAAAGGATACTGTATATTGCTCTCTTAGTAACTTTTTCTGGCCCCTGAGAACAAGAGTAATTCTATAACACATGGCTTATGAATCTATGTTTATGTGAGCAAAATTCCTTCCACACAGCAGTATCTTGATGTTAACATGTCTTAAATAGTTAACAATTTTAAAAAAATAAACATCTTGGATCTCTAATCTGGTCTCCTGTAGAAAAGTGAGAGAGAGAAGAAAGCCAAAGATATATTGGGAATAGGAAGAAGTTTTCTTAGTTTTGAATTTTAGCTCCAGCTGTCTTAGGTCAGGCGATGTGACATTATGTATTAAAAGGTCACATGCGTGGGCTTGGAAGGGATGTGAACAAACACATGTTCAACAGCACTGCCAGTGAAGGTTAATGAGAACAACCTCTTCTCAGGATATTGTGGCTGGAGACATTGTGAGCAAAAGAAGTCTTTGGGAACAAAAGGGCAATCCCAAACCCGAGACCAATATCAAGGTAAGTTAGTACCTGTGCAAATAATGAAGTGTTTCCTCTTGTGAAGAAAAGATCTATATGGATGGGGGTTGCCTGTATCCACCAAAGCCTTTGCATATCTAGACCATAAGAGCTCTTCACAGCAGTTATCTGCTATAGCTTCAGTCCTAATAAAAATAGTGGCAAACTTATAACTAGCAGTACTGAAAGGTCTCTTGAATAGTGCATTGTGCCCAAGTGATGGGCTGGAAGCCCTGGTTTTCCAGACTAAAATTAAACTGCAAGTATGAGGGAGTCTGCTTTTGTTATGCTGCTTAATCTTGATTTCAAAGAAACATCCAAAATTGAGTGCAACTCAATCTAAGACTGTATTAATGTTGTAGACAGATGTGAGGTTTTGTGCCCAGTGATGTTTGGGGCCATGCATGTTAAAATGCTGGAAGCCGCTGCTGCCCTAGTTGTCCAGACTTGCTAAGAGATCAAAGTTATCTGTTACATCTGTTATCTGCAGACATTTCTTGATACTACTGCTGGCACTATGCAGTGAATTAAACCAGTATTTGCTGTGGGTGAGAGTGACCTTGCAAGAACACTGGCCCAGAGGGCTCTTTGAATCCTTCCCTTCAACACCCTGTGTGGCATCTTACCTTCCCTATTATTTGTCCAATACCTGCCATACTGCCCTGCATTTCCAGGAACAGATTGTCTGTCTTTCTGCGCAAGTTGTTTATGGAAGGAATAGGAGAGAAGCCCAAAGTCCTGTGGGATGCTTGGTGACCATCCTTAGGAACTAATAACTGTCCTATATAAAATGAAGTTGGAGAGTTTCATGTGCTCTCCTAGCTTTGGGTATTTGATTCTGAATGTCTATCTGAGAAGGAAGAATGCTGACTCTGGCTATTTCTTTCTGTCCTGTTCAGCCCACTCCTCCTGGGAAAAAGTATAAATTTGTTGCAACAGGCCATGGCCAGTACAAGAAAGTGCTGATAGACGATCCAACAGAGCAATAATGTGCCTGGAGAATCCATTAACCAGGTAGGTTAGCTGTGACCTTGTGCTACATAATAAACTCCTGGTAGTGTTCTGGTGAGATGATTGGGCTGTTTCTGCCAGGTGAACTTGGATGAGTTGGAAGGTACCGCATGATAACAGCTGGAGCCCTGTTCACAACCAAGTAACTGACTTGGTAAACTGGAAGGAAGTGGGTACCCAGAGAGACCCTCTCTGATACTCTTAGGATGTTGGATACCTGCATTTAACTTGCCAAATGAATACCTTTGTTAATGATGTTTGGCTGAAGATGGGTTTCCCTTTGGTTGTTCTAAGGAACAATCTCTAATGTTGATTCTTGTGATCTCTTGCGTTGCAGAGGAAAGTACTAGCTGGATGCCATTCCTGCTGAGCATAGAGGCTGTTTAATCCTGAGGTTTGAATGTTTCCATGATCTAATTCAAGGATTTACTTGAATTAATTAGGGGGGAAAACTTGTAATAATTTTAGTGCCTCTTGGAACTGGCCTGCAGTAGGGTTGTAGCAGGGGAGAAATGAACATCTCTGCTGGGTGGCCCAACAGAGCAGGAAGGACTGTGTGTTGGTGCATAGCTACAGGGGAGGAAAAGTTGGGATGATGCTTTTGGACCCTCTTAAAATGGTCTTTGAATAGTGTGTGCTTATTGTGTGCTTGTGTTAGTGGATATCCTGATGTTATCTTGAGTGAATGAGGGTTGTAGCGGAAAGAAGGAATTGGCATAGAGGGATGTGATAATTTGTTGGATCCAACTGGGCAGCATCTGGCACTAAGAGGAAAGGATGTTGGGTGGAGAGGGAAACAACCATTTTATTTTTTTTACAATAATAAAAACTCTATTTCATAGCCAAGCTTATAAATAGCACTTTCTACTACAAAGCACCTTCTTTGTTTCTGAATCCTCATAGGACTGTTCGTTCTTTATTTTTTTTCCCCAAGGAACTGACTTAGCAGTGCAGCAAACTCTTTTCTTTTTGTATACTCCAAGAAAGAAGCTCTCGTGAAGGCTATTTTGAGACGAGAAACAGTACAAACCCAAGTCTGTCTATAACTACATTTGTAGATATGAAGATGGGAGCCTGAAGGACTATACCTCAGCTTGATCTGTCTGCTGCTTCCAGAAACCAGTTCCAAAGTTGTCTTTCACCAGCTCCTTTCTTCCTTCTGAAATCTGTTTTGGTGCACTGAGTGGGATCCTGTTGAGCTTTGATGCCAAGATGCTTGGCTGTTAGAAGGTTTTGGTTGTCCCACTGGAGTTCCTGGAAGCAGCTCAGAGGAAATGGCTGTTCTTCAGAGTCTAGAGGCTGCAACGGGGCATTTTCTAAGATCTGCTCAGTGCTCCAGGTGGCTACTGCACAGCCCTGATACCCTATGGACTTGCTTACAAAAAATGATTTTTAAGCTGAAGATAGCCAAAAACACTTGGAATAGCAGGAGGATTTGGGCTTGTTTCTCTTCTTGGGTTGTTAGTTGGCTGCTTTCTATGCTGAGAGGTCTCTCTGCACCAGACATTCTCTGCCCCACTACTGCCCTGTTAACTATGCTCATCCTTTCCCTGCTTGTTACCAAGTTCCCCTCTCCTTGCTTTTCTTCTCCAAAACACGTGTTCTGCATGCCCTCTGAGCAGACTGTGAAGCAACAGGTATCTCCTCTAAGTGGCAGTTTAGGCTATTACTGATGGTCTGAGGCTGTCTGCCACCAAATAACAACCTATACCTGTGCCCAGAGGTGGTATTCTTCATTTGCTCTGCCTGCTTGGTGTAGACTACAACATGCCAAGACTCCTAATGGGAGGTCTCTGCCATGGACTCTTTACTGCTCCAGTCTGTTTGCTTTCTGTGTTCTTGTTCCTGGGTCTGTCTCTGTGGCACTCACCAGACCTGCCTTGTTCCTCTGCTGTATCTCTTGTCTAAACCATGTGGTCAGCTCTGCCTTCCTCTAGTTCCCATGGTAGGCATTGCTGGAGCCACAAGTGTCCCTTTGTCAGTGCCCAGCAGGCACCCATGGGCCTTTCCTCATCACCATGTGAACAACTTGCTGGTTTGTTCTGGATCACCATTGCTGTGGGCCAAAAAGGGTTAAAGCACCTTCAAAAAACATCCTCTTTCTCCAAATTCATGCTCAGCTGTAATCCATATCAGTTATTTTGCTTGATGCTAGTAGCATGGCTCTTGAGGGCTGGGTTCTGGGTATGTGTGACCCAGGTTCTAGCATGTCTGCTATTATGGGGCAACTGGTGCTTTTCTCCGAAGTTTCTGCTGCTTTGATTTTTTTTTTTTTTTTTTTTTCCTTTTTTGTTGTTGTTTTGCTTATTGTTTTCTCTCAGGCATGATAAGGGAGTTTACTGCATGCTAGGAGGCAAAAGGGCTGCCAGCTGAGCAAATCTTGCTTGAGAAGTGAACTCTCGGCCACTCCTGAAGAAAGGTCATAAATAGCAGATGACTTCAAGCTGCAACTAACAGAAGTTAAAAATGGGGATGGCATTTCAAACTCTTTAAATGGAAAGTGAGAGGAGATTGCCTTTGAGCCAGCCCTATCCTACAAGAGGCCACTGCCAAAACTCCCATGTGGTGGGTGCAATTACCTGTTAAGTTTTATGCTGCTGTAGCCCTTCCTTGCAGGGAGAAGAGCAAACTCTTACACAGTAAATCTGGTAGCTTACTGATATTAACTTACCCTGCAAAGGCTGATCCAGCACTCACTCCTGATTGCTCATCTGTTTCCAACCTACTAAATGCTCTTCCCTATCAAAAACTGCTTTTATACTAGCTCAAAGACCCTGACAGAGTCAAATGATGTCCATTTTCATCAGGAATCTGCAGAGTAACAAATTGTTTTGCTCTCTCTGAAAAGGCTACTGTGAAGCAAAATATTAGAAAATTGGCAAAGCAGGGCAGTTAAACATACAGTCTTTTCTGTGGTATTGCCCTTCCCTGTTTATATCTTTTAAGATTTAATCTCTACTGATGTAGTTAGGCTTCATTTTGGAGCTATTTGAAGTGTTTCTGTTTCACCATATGACTTCCTAGCTTTCCTTGTGGAACTGGAGGTTGGAGGGGAAGAGGAGAGGGGAACTTGGGTTTATTTTATTTCTTTTTCTCCCTCCAGTAGGGAAGTGGGTACAAAACAGAAAGAAAGGAGACTACCGCTAAAAGAGAAACTTCAGTGAAGGTCTGACTCTAGCAGAGTTGTTCTTTATAGCACCATTACAAAACTAGAAGACTTCAGAAAGGTAGAGGTACAGGGGAAGAGACCACTTCTTCTAGGTTGGCTTGGGGAAAGTCCAGCTACCTCCATATCCTCTGCATGGGAAGAAAATGTAGAGAGCTGTGCATCAGATGCCCTATTGAGGCCCTACATTGCTAATATAGGATTGGTATGTTTAAATATCCCACCATATAACAAATTCCTTTGGGAAACAGGAATAGCTGCTCACTGGTATTTTTGTTCTCAGAGCCTGGTGGCTCTGGAGTGCTAAGGGTGAACAGTGAAAATGGACTGGCCTATCACAAAAGACTTGGTAGCAAGAGAACTGAGGATTTTGAAATTGGAATGGCCAAGGCATGTACCAAGAAAAATGTGTCCTGTCCTCATAGGTCCTCTACACACTAAAATTTAGCAGGGCAATGCAGAATGACTTTAAATAGCGTAATGTCCAATTTTCTAGACCGGGAAGTGTTATGTGAGAGGCAGAGGGATTAGATTCTGCATTGTCCCTTGACTGTTTCTCGTATGAACAGGCACACTTCCATCTTGCTCTGAGCAGCTGGGTGCAGAGTGTCTCCTGCTTGTTCTTAGAGCAGTGAAGCTAAGGGCATGATGTGTGGCCTTTCTCAGTCTGTCTAGAGAGGATCAGACTGAATAGGAAATGGAGCAATGCAGATTCCTCCACACTCTCTCTCTATAGCTCCTTATGTTTCTAGGACTTCTACTGTTCTTAAACACAAAATAAATTCACTTTCCTCTAAACTGTTTATTGGTGTGTGGTGGGTTGTGTGTGTAGTGTTGTTGTTTTTTTGTTTTGTTTGTTTTTTTTTCTCCTACAGGCAATTTGTCCCTTTCAGTGTGCCTTTTCTTTCTACTCCATATCGTTCCATACGATGTTTGTAGTGGGCTTTCTTTTAAAACAAAATGTGTATGTTTGCCTNTTTTTGTTTTGTTTGTTGTTTTTTTTTCTCCTATAGGCAATTTGTCCCTTTCAGTGTGCCTTTTCTTTCTACTCCATATCGTTCCATACGATGTTTGTAGTGGGCTTTCTTTTAAAACAAAATGTGTATGTTTGCCTGTCTTTCCTGGCTTCTGACCTGTGGATGTAGTATGTTATGCATTTAAGATCATATATATATACAGAGTAACCCTTAAAACCCCTCTGAGCCAGCAGCCTTGCACTGAGGGTTTATTTTATTCATTTTTTTTCCTTATATTTGGCTCCATCTGGCACAAAAGGTAGTCATAGGTACTCTCGCTTGTTGTCCTGTGGGGACTTCCGGAGATGTGAGCCTGGTGGAGTGGCTTGGCTTCAGTTGACTGACCATCCTGATGCCATTTGGTTAAAGCTCCTGCTGCGCTCTTCGGTCACTTTAGGTCCATACCGGCCTACCTCAAACATGGTGGTGATCTTTGTCATGGGTTTGGCAGCCAGCTCCTTCAGCTTGCGGGCGTCAAAGCGTGGTTTATGGAGAAGGATGGGTAAGCGGCGAGGGAAAGAGAAGCCTTCTTCCTTCCATACTCTTTTTTCTTCTGCTTGCTGCTTCTTCCTGACTGTCATCTGGTATAAAATGGCATCCCACATCCTGGTGGCCCTTGATTTAACCAGCTGGTTGTCTTGTCTGGTGGTGGTTTGAGAGTTGTCTTTCCTGTGGCTTGTGTCCTCCTGCCCGTGCTTGCCTAGCTCTGGTTCTGGGAAGCTGGGTGCATCTGGCTGTACCATCAAGTGCTTCCTGAGGCGATGCCAGCCGCTAACACTGGCTCCAGGAGGTTTTGTGTCTTCTGCCAACAGCCGTGTTGGCTCAGCTTTGAGGGATGGGCTGGGGGTCAGCTGAGAGTGGATGGCCTGTTCTCCCTTCATTTCTGTGGGGGTTGCCCCCTTAGTTTGGACTTGTGTTGGGGTGGCTGCCACTATAGGTACTTGCCTCTGAGGAGAACTGGGTGTTGGGGCCTCACTGTGCTGCTTGGATGTCTCGGACACTCTCTCTGATCCAGATATTTCAGTGCTACTTCCAAGGGTTGTTGGCTTACTGGAGAGGGCATCAGAGGTGCTGAGTTTGGGGTAAGGGACTTTGACAGACTCTTCATGTGGTGCAGGCCTGGGAGCTTGACTAGGAGGTTCTGCCTTTGCAGCAGAAAGTGGGCGAGACTCCAGGGTGGCAGCCATGGTCTTGCTGTCACTGAGTTGGGCAGGTGTCTGTCCTGGAGAAGGTTCAGAGTGGCTTGTTTCATGCACAGGAGAAGGTCTCTTGTCCTCATTGCTGCAAGTTGCTTGGGTCTGGTTTGATGTGGATGTCTTAGCCTTGGGTGCCTTGACACTGTGGAAGTAAGTGTGCACCTTGGTGACATAGGTAACCTCTGGTGCCCTTTCTGTACTGGCTGCAGTGGAAGAAGAAAGCTGGGGGGAAATGAACACAGATGAGTCCCGTGGAGAGGGAAGCTGGGCACTGGTGCCTTCAGGCTGCTGTGGAGTCTCGGCTGGCTTGCGCTCTGGTGACACGGTGAGCCTGAGGTGTTCGGCAATGCGCCTCTGCTCAGTCACAGTTAGCGTGAAAGGTTTGCTCTTCCGCAGAGGGGAAGGATTGCGGTGGGTCACAGGCTGGATGGGGAAACGGGATGGGAGGCTGATGGAGGGGCCTGTTGCTGTCTTGGGGGTCTCTGCTGGGGCAGTGCTGCTGTTGTGCTCCACGTCGGGGCTGGCTTCATTCACAGGGGAGAGACTGGACCGAAAGGACTTGGTTTGCTCTGAAGCTAGCATGGCATTCTTCTTGGCTGCTTTCTTCAGGAGTTTCTGAAGTCGCAGGTTGTCCTTCCCTGGCTTTGGTAGGGTGGGAGGGGGAGACATTTGAGGGTGAAGGGGTGCAGGCTGCACAGAGGATGATACAGTTATCAGCATTGTCATCTCCTGAAAGAAAACACAGCTCAAGGTTGATATGGTGCTGCACCTGCCTCTTACAGCACTAGAGCTTGTTATGATTTTAAAGTATTCTTATATAAAGCCTTCTCTATTTTTCTCTCTTTCCAAAAGCTGTAAGTATGGAGTTAGTGCAACGAGCATCAAAGAACGTGTTATTTCTTGTCCTCGGTAGTTAGTCTCTGCTAGTCTTCAGGATGATGGGACAGGACTAGAAATGTGCTTGGAGAAGTCTGTATGCCATACCTGGAGTCCTGCTCCTGGTCTTAGCACGAAATACATTTAGAGCTCCTTGGGAGTCCAGACATTCATGTCTTGGCAAGTTCTAACAGGATTTGGAACAAAATGTCAAGAGAAACAGAGCAGATCTGAAATTTTGAAGCTTTGAAACATTCTTCAGAGGCATAAATCAGGAATGTTTCATGGCTTTCCAAATTCTAGTTATTAATGATCTGATAAAATGTTATATACAACAGAACAGCCATAAACTGCATATGTCACTTGAGTCAAAGTCAATACCAGCCTTGATTGATTTCAGCTGGCAGAAGGACACCCCTGTGAAATGCAGTACATGAGAGCTGCATTTATCTGGTGACAAAGCGCTTTGTCACCACACTGACTAGCTCTCACTGGTGTTTCCTTGCTGCATTCAGCACTACAGCAACCTCCTCCTACACTTATCAGCCCTTAAGATAAAACCTTGTTTCCTGTTTCCCTTGGAGAGCATTACCACTGTCCTCCCTGTAAGGCCCTGTCTTCAGTGGAACAAAAATACTGTGGCCTGATTAAATCTTGTATCTGCTTGGGGTCCTCTATTTCAACCATAAATGAGAAACATTTCACCATTTTGATGAGAGTCCATGGACTGCTTGTATTAAAAGATGAGCTGTGGTCTAGGAGTGCTGGTGAGCCACTCAGGCTTGTTGTGCTGGGAATGTGCAGCAAGAGGCAGGGGAATGAGCTTCCCAACTACTGACCAGTGCTTTCCTTCCCTACAAATTGTGATACTCTGAAAATGCAGCTTTCTAGGTGGGCTAGAGCAGGGTGTCTTGTCTGGAATTTGCTGCTGACTGTGCCAGATGCCTTTAACAATGTCAGAGAATTTGGTCATGACAAGCTTGGAATATAGTCCTGCTGCATCAAGTAAACTTTCCCTCTATTTGCAAAGTTAAAGGCTGGCTTATGACTTGAAGAATTGTGGTCTCTCTCAGTGGTATGTGCTCTTAAAGGTAAGCCTTGCTACTATCCAAGTACCCCATCTGGCTTGAAACCTGCCATTCTGTGGGTCTTAAAAACAAACAAGCAGAAATCTAATGGGTGCTGAGTAACTTGGTGCAGCATGTAACTTGGGTGCTGGAGCCTGTGTATTTGAGGGACAGTAGTGGGAGATGAGACATCTAGAATTTACAAAGGGAAACCATCCTTAATTTGTCTTTCCTTGTCATTCTCGGTTTTGTTTGAGTCTCCACCAGAGTTTTGTGCAGTTGCGATTTTCTGAAGCAAGTGAGATGTTGCAAGTGATGTTGTCATTGCTGCATAATGAAGCAAAGGCAAGGGGAAAGATGGATATGTACCACTGCTGCCAGAAGGGCCAGAGCTGAAAAAGTATGCAAAAACTGCCTGAAAAGCTTGGTCTTTCTTGGTTTGTGATAAATTGGAGAGAAATGGAGGTAGAAGCCTAGTTGAGGTTTAAAGGGTTAGCTTTCCCTCCTGCTGGTTGCATGCCTGTGGGTGCAAGGGAAGTCACCCACTCTTGGATCCCAGCTGTTCTGCCGGACTCTTGAATGGCAATTGGCTCCAAACTGAGAATGAATGGCAGGAAGAGCTTCAGCATGGAAGTCATTTATTATCCAATGGAAAAGTAATTTGTGTGCTGAAGCCCCTCGCGGTACCAGCTGTTCTGCACGGAGGAGATCAAGAGCTGCAGGAACCCGATACTGCCACAGATGGTCCCAAACAGAGTGCTGTGGTTGCCAGGGGCTGGAGGAACATGCTCGATGCTTTCGTGACTCTCGGGCATGGAAGAAAGCCCATGAATTGCCTCCATGGGATGAGGAGGCCAAGCCAAGCATGCCCTTCTCGCTGCCTGGGCAGCCGTGACCTCTGCTGGAGATGAGCTGGAGGCTGCTCGGGTGGCGGAGCCAGAGTGAGCACTGTGGGGCACTGAGAGTGGGACTTTCAAGAAGCCGCCATTTCTCTGCAAGCTTGGCTCCTGCTCTGTCATGGCCACATTGCTCGAGTTTTGGCTGCTTGCCATCATAGAGACGTGGGCAGTGGAGAGGAGGGATCCACATGGCTCTTGGGATGTGGATTGGAGAAAACCCTCTTTAATTGCTGGGGCAAGATGCAGAATCTATATGGCACAGAATATTGCTCATGGCAGACCAAACAATATGTAATAACCTTGTCTTTATCTTGTCTTACAGCTGAGCTTGGTCCTGGCTTGATGCAACCCTCAATGCCAATACTTCCTCTGCTCCAAGGAAGATACTTAAAGGATGTTTTTCTTCTCTTGCCTGAAGTCAGTCTGGTTCAGTACAGCCCAACTGTCCTCTCTGGGTGTGAGTGACACCTGTACTGCCTACAGTCAGGTGAAAGACAAAATCAGCTGGTGGAAATGATCCCTGTTTTAACCTTCTAAGTGACTCTGGCTATTTTTTTTTTTTTTTTTTTTTTTTTTTTTTTTTTTTTTTTTTTTTTTTTTTTTTTTTTTTTTTTTTTTTTTTTTTTTCCTTTTAATCTGCCTCTGCTATGGCGGTTGGAGGCTGTGGCTCTGCTCCCTCTCTTTATCAAGCGCTTGAAGAGAAGAAGATACTGACCTGCCCAGCTGGCAGGTATTTTGCTACAGAATGAAGAATTTCTAATTTTGTGATTCTTGACGGCTTGGTGGTGGGAGAGAGGAAGCTGACTACTTACCAAGTACCCTGTTTGAAAAGAGAGCGATGGGCAGATCCTGAACATCAGGAGCCTGTGAGGACCTGTTGTCACCACCACTAGTGCCAACTGTGGTCAGTCTCCCCCTGTTTACAGCATAGTCTTTCCCTTGGCAACATCTATGCTGAGGGATGTCTTCTACTGGTCTCTCTGCATGTACATTAAAGCCAAATTGCATTTAACCAAGTCCTGATTTCTATAGTCTTCAGATCACCATTTTAATCACAGTTGAGTACCCATGCTAAAAATATTCCTGCCACTCTTCTACCTCAAGAGTGGCCATAGATGCTTAGTTTCAGACAGTTGCTGCCTTCCTCTCCCTGCTAAACAGGGATGTGGGACTGTAGCTTCTTCCAGGTGTGCAGTGTCCATTACTGGCATCTTCTCCCTTCCCTGGGAAAAGATTTGCTTTTCCTCTAACTTGGGCTCTACTGTGAGGAAGTGAAACACTCAAAGGCAGGTGTGCTGATAACCTGCAAATCAAGCTCCTGGAGAAGGACTGGATATCTGGGAAATGACCAGAATTCCCTTATGCTGGAAGCTGTCCAGATGAAAAGGCAACTTAGTGCCTCCCTAGGGGAGGTCAGGGCTTGCTGTGATGGGGGTGGGGGTGGAAAACAACCCCTGGGGCTGGGAATGCTGATTTCTAGGCTTTGGGTCCCNGGGGGGGGGGGGGGGGGGGGGAAAACAACCCCTGGGGATGGGAATGCTGATTTTTAGGCTTTGGGTCCTAGTTCTGTAAAGCAGCTCCTGGGGCTCTTCCTGACTTCTTATGTCTTTACACTTCATGTTGTTAGCACATTCCTGATCCCCTGTTTAAAATCTGTTCATGTCCTCTTCCCATGAAGACTGTCAACATAAATTTGCAGCTTGTTTCTGCCCTCCTAGAGGAAGGACAGCTTCTCTCTAATCTTGCATTGGTTTGCTTTTTGCTTAAATTTACTGTGTGTCTTGGATAAATTTTTTGTAAGCATTTAATAAAATTTGAGGAAGATGTTGTAACAATGGCAACTTGGAGAATTTTTTTTTTTGACACTGAAATTCCTGGATTCCCAGATCTTGAAACTCTCTGAGTCAAAAGCTGCAGGAGGAACTTAATCAGGTTCAATGCCAAGAGGAAAAGGAGCTTGGTGTATGTTGGCAGGGGCCTTTCCTCCATTTAGGAAGATTTCTGGCTACTTGCTGATTTCCCCATTGTTACTGGAGGAAATCCCAGTAAGATGGGAAAGATCAGGCCTTAGGCAAGACTTAGAACAGTGTGCAGAAGAGTTTATCTAAAAAGTGATCAGATAGAAGTAGCAGGAGATCTAGCTGACCAACTAACAGATGGAGAGAGTCTGGCTTCAACCAGGATCACTGCAGCTGTCAGCTACACATGCTCTCTATAGCCTGCTTAGGCACCTGAGATGAGGTCAATTTAGATGTCTCACAGGAACTCAAACTCTAATGAACTGAGTAGCATATTTGGAACTATCTAAGGGAGGGGAGGGGAAAGTGTGTGACCTTTTAGGAAGGTGATCTTCTGAGTTGTTTTGTGTAGAGACAGCATATAGGTTGAGCTATTTCTAACATGATTTTTTCAGAAGTGTTATAAAGTGGAAAGTTGCTGGGTCTCTAGTAGCTCCCAGGTTCTCAACTTTGATTTTTCTAAATGACGAAAATCTACTGCTGTCATCTTTTTGCTTATTTGATACCCTCACCCTCTCTACCTTCTGACTTGGAATGAGGAGTTCAATGAATCTGTGCTTTTCAGAGAATAAGGAGGAGTGTGGCGATATCTTGCCTGTCTTAAGCCTTTCTCTTCCAAGTTGGGGCTTTGAAATGAGACCAGAGCAGTAGCAATATGTGATGTATGAAAGTGTCCTGGCTGAAGGTAAAAAGAGCTTTTTGGAGCCATGCGTGCTGCTGGGGTACCAACTGGTTGGGGCCTCCCTATTAATTTCTACTCTGTCCTGAAGTTGGCTGTCAGGAAGGATGGCCAGAAACTACTTCTGTTGCTGTGCCCTGCCAATCTGGCTAGTGTGGAAAAAGACTGGAAGGCTGCTTGTCTGAAAGTCTCCCTCTAAGGAGGGTTAGTTTGCAGGGTGTATTTTCCCCGTTAAAAGTCCATGTGGAGCTAGATGTGGTTTCAACAGAAACAACTGCTGTAATCCACATTTTGGCCACAGGAAAGAAGTGAGCAGATTGCAAGGAAATGCTCTGGAGAAGCCAGAGCTCTCTAGCAGCAGTGGGAAACCAGAGGCAAAGTGGCTTGAAACAGCTGTGTGTAGCTTTTTATGAGGTACCTGGATCTGCCAGAGGAAATTTTTCCACAATTAAATTAACTTTACAGCATGCTATTTCTCCTCCCAAAGTAATGTGGTCAGTGCATGCAGCCAGTGGTAGCGTGGTGGGGAGAGTGGCAGCAGGCTTACTGTGATGCTGAAGAACTGCCAGGGAAGGGCCTGCCTGGTCCAAGCCTTTTGGATGGTCATTTTGACAGTGTCCCAAGGGGAGGGAGGTTCCTATCCTTCCTCAATGGTAAGTGCAGAACATTGCAGCAGGTTGTATTGCTTGGTGTGTGTGAAGAATGACCTGTGCCTGGTGTTTGCTGGCCTGGCTTATGCTTTAGCTGCCTGGCGTTCTTGCTTTTTTTGTTTAGTGTGTGTGTCTGTGGGTTTTTCTGTGTTTTTTTTTTTCCCTTCACTATTAGTATTTCTCACAGCACTGGTATCAGTGTTGCTCTCATGCTGAGATCTTGGTTCCATCTCCCTCTGGGTATGTTGCATTTTGGGTGTAAGAAAGGCAAACTGAGGTACTGGGAGATGTTTGCTCACAGCGTTGTGGTTACCCCAAAGCCTGGTGGAAGAGTGTTATTTCTGTGAATAAAAACCAGGATGGCTTTTTGAGTGAGAGATTTCTTCCCCCTGGTTTCTTCCCTCCCTGTTTGCTGAGAGGGAAAGTCCTTTTGTACAGTATCCACTCCTAAAAGAAGACCTGGGCACTATAATAATAATTAAATTGTAGCTACTCGTATTTCTGTAGCAGGCCTTAGGGCTGCTTTATTATTATTTTCTCGAAAAGTTTTAATGGATGATTCTCCAAGAACATCTGAGAGATGGGATTGAAAAATGCAGCCCATGAGCATTTACAGGTCACAAAAAGCATTACTAAATTGGAGAAAGTTTAGGTCAAAAAGAAATGGGTATAGTATTTTTTTTTCTTTATAGCACTTGTTTTTCCTCAAGGGGGCTAGACTTCACCTTGTTCTGTTTCCACAAATAAAATAGCTAAAGGTCTCTTTTTGTGTCTCCCTGCCCATATGTCCTGGCCAGCCAGCCACTCTGTTCAGTATTTGCTTGCAGCCCTGCACTGGGCCTTCAGCTGAGCGAGGAGCACCGGGGTTTAATGTTTCCAAATGGCTCTTTCTTGAAATGTGCCTGCAGCCCCTGCGCTTTACAGGGAAAGGTCAGGCTCTGAAACACCTGGGCATGGATGTCAGCTCTGCCTTTCCCACCACCGCCTCCATGGAGAAGGAAAATAAGCAAGTGCCAAGAAGGAGAGGCCTATAAATAACGAGGCGGCAGCTGCTAAGCTGTTGAGCAGCTCCCTGAGTTGGTATATTGAGTTCTCTTGCCAGTTTAACATGTTTTCCTAGTAAGTTGGATTTTTTTTCTTTTTATAACAGATAAGGACTGGATCTGACGGTGACAAAGCATGTAATGAAAGTTATCACTTGCTTAAGAAATGAGGGACCCTCCATGAGGACCTTGACAGTGATGCAAGACAGACTATAAGCTATTTCTGTGTGGGTTTTTTTGTTTTGTTTTGTTAAGACCCATGAGGGGCTTGTGTGTAATGGAAGAACTTAATTCAGATTATAAATTTCAGAAAAGCACTTAATCTCTTCATAATAATTCTAAGTGATAGTGGTTTAGTGATACTAAAAACATGCACTCTTTTTTCCACTTTAAATAAACAGAAAAAGATGTGTATGTATGTGTTTATATATATGTATATAAAATATACAATGAAGGCCCTTATTGCTTCATGCTGAGTATGTGGCCTGGGTGTTTGAACAGTTACAAATAATGCCAGGGTGCACAGCAACTTTCATTTCAAATCCCCCAAATCCATCAGGTATTTCAGAAAGCTGTAAAAGCTGGGCTCTGTTATGACTGTCACTTGCATAGCTCTTCCCTGGAGTTTCATCCTGCAGACAAAGCACAGCAGTGCTATTAATCACTGATAACTCCAGGGTCTGCTGTTGTCAAGTTTTGTAGCCTAGCGTGGCTTTATTGGACAGAAAAGAAGCCCAGACCATGGGTATTTCTGTAACTGTCCCATTTCTTCCTTCATCTTCAGAAAACCCTAGGTCTAAGAAGTCCAGCTCCTAGACAGCCTATTAAATCCCAAAGTCTGTCGCACTGACTTGTGCATCCTGTTACCACTCATGGCTGCTCTGACTTCTGCTTCCAACCTCTTGCTTTTGCTCTTGTGAACATCCCAGGTTGGACTGAAAAGCCCTCTCTGACTCTGCTAAACAGACTAACCACTTTCAGCTTGCTGTTAAAAGGGATGTATCCTAGAGGAGGAGTTGCTCTCAGGACTATTCTCTGGGTCCTCTGTAGCTTACAGCATCTTCCAGTGCAGTGTCCTTGGGCTGTTCTGAAGGTTTTATTATGGGTGAATTATCCACAAATCTGCCATTCCTCAGGAACAATGGAACTACGGTCTACACTGCAGCCAAGGTAGCTAAAATGAATGGGGCATACCCTGAAACAAATATCTGAATGGTGAAGCATCAGTCTACAGCAAAAAATAGAAATCACTAGTAGCTAAAGAAATATGAAATGTAGTACTTACTGACATGTAACTTGTTTCCATCTGCAATCATTTGCATGTTGGGTGCATCGAATTAATTGGTTCAGTTTACAGAATTAACAGGTCATCGTTCCTTCAAGACCATTTCAGGTTCATATGATTTTAGAGCCCTGCAGGTAAGTTCAAAACATCATATGGAAAAACAACTATTTACAGTAGCCAATTTCCACAAGAGCTTTCTCAAAAAGAAAAAGAAGTAAAGCGGCCAGCTTAATTCTGAAAGCATGAAAAGTTCCATCAGCTAAAATCAATATGAAGATGGGCTATCGGGTAACACCATCGCGTGCTCCCAGATTTGACTTTGTAAGGTTTGGCATCTAAACTCCTGGCAAGGTGAAAGGTAGATGATGGTGACCTGTTGCCAGGAGAGAGCCTCTAGCAGAGCTATTCCTGGCAGTGAAGCCAGTGGAGGTTTTTCAAGTTTACTGGTCAGAGTTGCTGCTTTGCAAAATTTATGATTGCAAAACGCAATTTTGAGTCTGTGCTGTGACCATTCCCATCCCTGGTGTGGAACAGCTTCACTTCTGACTGTATCCCTGCTTGTTCCTCGTGTGGGATGTGCTGTGCTTAAGGTGCAAGGTCTGGTCTGACCACCGTGTTGGAGCATGGAAATGTTGCACTGTAAGCAGAGAGAGGGAATTTGTAGTTTATTGATTTGGGCAGTGACTTTGCACTGGGTGTTTGTGAGCAGTTTGATTTCTGTTTTGCTTGAAGGCTGAGGCTGAGAGTGCTGGGATTAGCTGGTAAGCGCAGCTGTCATGCCAAGGAGAGGCAGGGGCCACGGTGAAGCAGAGCAAAAAGGCAAAGGCAGGACAGCAGGGGAGGTGGCCTGTACGGTCCTCTGTCTTTTTACGTTGCAATGATCTGGGCAGTTTCCTTGTCATTCCTATCGGTTGATTTAACCACAAGTTCCATAACAGCACCAGTAAACAGCTTCTTCCTGATGAATGCGGCTTGCTCCTGGGGCTGGTTGAGAGCAGATTTTTGCCTGCCTGCACGTGAGAGCTGCCCGAGGTCTGCCCAGTCATCTGCTACCTGCTGGGCCTGGGCTTTTCATCTCTTCTTTTCAAGCTGTGATTTTCTTCCCTGCCTCTCCGCATTTGGGCTTTGCTTTTTTGCAGCCTTTCAGGAGTTTTTAATGTGACTGTCAAAGCAGCTGGTAGGTTGAACACACTCATGGGTAGATGGGGGGTATACAAGGACAATTTCTTCAGGGGTCCCCTTTAGATCTGCATTCAGCATGGTCTGTTCCACCTGGGTTTAAAGTGTGATAGTGCTGGTGAGTTATGCCAGAAAGCCAACTCTGAAGGCTAACTCCTTCCTTTTATCCAATGCTACCCATCATATAAGCTTTGTTGCTCATTCACCCTGTGCACTGACGTATGCCAAATCTGACTGGTAATCACTCTGCCTTGGATGAAAGGAGTAAAGTATATTCATCAGTGTCCTGACCTGACTCCTGATGCTAATTATCAGAGCAGCAAAGAACACAATGGTATTCTTGGGTGGCAGCATTCAGTAAAAGTCCCTTTTGAACCAGACTCTTTTGCACAAAGTGCTAGGCGTTGGTTGGTCAGTAAGTGACAGTCTCTTCTGACCAGGCTATGTTTCCAAAGGTTGACAGATCCATGCCCTTTCACTATCCTTGTGCCCATCTCCAGTCTGGGGTGTCCAAACATCCTGATGTAGCTGGAACTATCTCAGAGTCAGGGATCTTTGCTCTGATATCCTGAACATTTTTTTTTTCATGACACAGTAGGTGTGGGATTGTCTTTATTTTCCCACCAAAACTGAGATGCAGGAGATTACCCAGTCCCAGGCCTCCACATTGTCACATGTTTGAAAAGGAAACACCTCCTAATGCGACCAAATGCCAGCATTTGGTCCTCCAAGGAGGTCCCATCCTCCTTTTTTTCTGATATTTTTTGGATTCTGTCAAGAGCTTAGAAAAAAAAACTCTTCTAAGTTTTACTTGATTTGGTCATGATAAGCTAGTCCTTCTGCATGTTCTGCAGCTTACATAACGCAGTCTGGGAGAGAAAAAATTCACCTGGGAGTGACAATGGCTGTCGCAGGAGAAGCTCCTCAGTTACACATCCATATGGCTCTGTGTAGCCTAGTCTGTACCACTAATATTATTTTATTTTTTTTAAATTGTGCTGGTTTATGAATATATTGCACTTTCCCTTTGCTCCGATGTTGTATCACCTACGATTTTCCCCTTCCACTGGAAGGGCGTGAAAATGAAGAAAGATCTTGACTCCTTTCATATCACAAACTCAGTTCGGATTGTGCTGCAGACAAGAGGGGAGCTAAATGGTGGATGTGCCAGTGCTGTGTCATCCTGGTGCCACCTGTGCAGGAGCTGGTCCCCTTTCTCAGCTGCCTGGAGTCCCCGAGAACAACATGGAGTTACTGGGACATGGCAGCATCTGGCAAGACATTTCAGAAAGCAGAGGGAGAGGAAGGAGATGGGTAGCAAAGCTGTGTTGGTAGACAGTTTCACTGGGAGGCAACCAGCCAAGCTTCAGTAGCTTTCCAGCTCCTTTCTGCTGCAAAGACACTGAGAAATGGGAGAGAGCCCGGCCCTGAATTACCACTCCAGCTTGAGAGCAGCTGCCATGCGTAGCACGCAGCTCGGCGAAAGATATAACCGAGCTGGGCTTTTCCCCTGCCCGATGTCAGCTCCCTGTTCAACTTTTCTTCAGCCTCCCTGGTGAATGTTGAGATCACGCTTGTGGGACATATTGGTCCTCACAGAAGCAGCCACCTACGGAAGGATTTGGGGTAGGTTCACAATCCTTCATACAAATTCCTTAAGGCAACTGAGTTTCTCCATCTCTCTATGCTTTTATTTTTTTTCTCTCCTCTCCTGTAACACCTCAAAACTGTCACCATTGTTAGGAGCACTAGTTATATTCTGTTTCTCTAATGCTGAAAACCTTGCCGAAGTGGAGACCATGAGACAAGGATGGCCAGTGCCAATCCTATAGGAAGCTTAGAGAAGATCGTTATGAATTAGGCAATTTCAAGAGAGTTGTAAAATGCCCTGGGCCACCTTCCACCTGAATGTCAGTCACTATTGCTGCTGAAACTAAAGCAGCCTAATCAGTATAGTCCCACTGTGCAGGGCATGAATGATGCATAAGTTTGCTTTATGTTTGCTTCTAGGCAGAGTAAGTGACTGTTTCTTATGTTGTCACATAGAATCTGCTCTTACACACTGGGAGGACAATGCGATGGGGGCAGTTTTTCCTAGTGACTGAGTTTCATGCAGGAGAAGAGCCCTCCTTGGAGGGGTTATTCAAATCTCTCCTTCCAGGTGCAGGAGGAAGAACAGAGGTGCAAGGAAGATGTATGCAGGCTTGCATGGCTGACTTGACCACATTTAGCCTGTTGCCAGGTTTCCCCTTTTATTCTCATCTTTGTAAACCTAGATCTGCAACACATTGTGGAGTTGCTGTTGGGGGAAGGCATCGGGCACTCTGAGGTTCCCCAAGCATCCTCCAGGATTCAGGTTGGCAAACCTGTACTTTGCAAATATTTATTCACCCTGTCTTATGCAGTACTAGGTTTCTGCATGAACATTGTTCTAAAATCTTCAACTCTGCTGCTGCAGCCCTAATCCTCGTGCTTTCCTGAATGCTACAGTCGAATGGGTCAAGGAAACAAAGGTATCCAAGAGCTCTTAGAAGCTGCTGGTCAGATCTCCAGCTTCAGCTTTGCCTCCTTCTTCAGTTTTGCTTTGCACAATCCATCCTGCAGAAACGGACCCAACTGGAGCCCCAGTGCCAACTGAGAGCAGCAGGGGAGCAGGGGGAAACGTGCTCTTTGCTCATCCTGTTTGTGAGCTGCGTTTTGGGTTTTTCCAAATTCCCTTGTCACTAATAAAATGACATCAGCCTCCCAGCACTTGGAAGAGATCAATAGATATTAAAGTTTAGGGCTACTCTGATCTCTGTTAGACCAACTGCATACAACTGGTTGTTGGATTTTTATCCAGGAGCACAGAATAATTGATTATGTATATTCTCTCCTTCCTGCCTCTGCAGGTACTTATTTAGTTGCTGTCTAATCTGCCTTTCTATTCACCACTGCTTCAATTAAATTGGAAAGAGCGAGCATAGGACACCTACTTTAACCTTGAATTGCTGATCAAAGACTGTTGCAGAAACCCTCTCCCTGAGGTGGGATGAAGAGAAGAAAGGAAGAGAGCTGGCTGAGAGTTTGGTTTTCCTCCCCATATTATTTTTGCAATTCCCACTTTCTCCTGCCTTCAATCAGGATAAGTTTAAAATTGAAAGTGTCACATACCCGAAAAACAAATATCCTCCCCCTTCGCCAGTCAGTATGATAAACATTTTTGTGGATAATTTCGAGGCGTTTTGTTTCAGTGCTGTTTGTATAAGTGGTTGAACATGCCAAAACCAGAATACCTTTATCGTGCAAGAGAAAAAAAAAGCCCTTTTGTTTTGAAAGCGTAGGACTGGAAAGGACAGTGAGGGAATAAATGTCGAGACGGTAAGCCATGGAGCAACTTGGGTAAAGCACAGTTCCCCTGCAAACAATTTCATTTTGGATAGCATGTATGTTTTCAGAGAAGGCTGTTTCATTGAAAATTGCTTTGTAGCTGTAGCACAAAGACGTATGTGCAGAATCGCAGGATAATTTAGGGTGACACAGGATCTCAAGCAGGATTGCTTCAGTATTGCATCGGTTTGCTCAGGCTGAGTAGTCAGCGAATAAGTGAAACGTGCCATTTCATTTTGGAAGTTAATCTTGTTTATGCGATACTAGACTGTTAAAAAAAAAAAAAAGCATCTGTTTTATAAAGGATGTAGCTGTTTGTAAGTAAAAACTCTGTAGACTTTAATGAATATGAAGCTGTACAACTGCTTACAACAGTAAGACATGGGGCTTTCAGGGCTGAAGAGAGATATTTTTTCAATGTGCTTTTGCAGTGCTTTTCCAGCTAACTGGCTGAGCATCCAGCCGTGCAACCCAGTGACCCATGGACATCCTGGCACTGATTCTTGTGCACAGTGGGCACACAACAGTGTGGTATAAAACCCAGAGCACCTGGCTGTGGGGCAGAGGTGAGCATCTTTCCACAATTCGTAAAATTTTCTGGGCAACCATATGCACATCTCTGGGGAGCTGTACTTCAAACTGCTCTGACCTTTCCCTGAGCTCACTGGGCTGCTTTGATGGGTCACTCAGCAGCCAGCAAACATGAGAAGGCTGATTACAGCTCCCATGCAACAAGCCCACTGTGTGGTACAGTCCTTGGGGACTGTCTCAAATAACCAGGCTGGGTTCTCCTACCTACTGGACAGAAATGTGATAGTCAAGTAGGCTAACTAGAGGCGATTTCTCCAGGTGTCTGTTCCAGGTCCTAGCTCCCCTTCAAAGGGGAACACTCGTTTTGTATGTGTTTTTTTTTTGTTTTTTTTTTTTTTTTCTCTGTCAGGTGAATATGTTCTTACTGGAAAAGTGTGACAGACCTCTGGTTTGATATCAGCACAGAAAAGGACTTCATTGAGTTTGAGTCTCTGGTTCATGTATGTGATCGGCACACATGCTTCTGTTTTGTCTTAGTGCTCTCTCCTCGTTAGGTTGCTGCAAGAGGGGTTCTCCAAAGACAGGTCCTCACTCCACCCTCAACCTAATAAATTCCTGTAGCTCTTGAGGCCATGACTACCCATAAGCTATCATCTTTCCATTGCTTGGCACGTGCAATAAGCAGGAAACTCAAGGTGTTGGTGGCTGGTTGCCCCTTCTATGGGTTGATGTGGATACATTGTGGGCAGCTCAGCATATAGGGAGCTGCTCACATAATGAGAGGAGATGGTATCAAGACACCACAAAACACATTCTAGAGCAGGAGGATCTGCCACAAACAGACACAAAACCGGCAGAAAATGTTGCAGGTTGTGAATGAAACTGGTGTACAACATGAGAAGTTGAAGTAAGGACTAGACATATGGTGCGTGTAGGAAGCATGGAGCACATGGCTAAGGCTTGAAGCAAATATTGGAGAGAATTATAGTTACGTGCCAAAGCTGAAGAAAGCTACAAAGGGAAGAAAGGGCAAAGCATAAAATGGGCAGTAGAAATAAGCCTCGGTTGTGGTAATGTTGTGAACCAGATAACAGATCTTCTGGATTGAATAAGGCACTTTTCAGAGGTATGACACAGATATCCCTGCAATCATATATGAAGAGGGGATCAGACCATGCTGAGACTGGAAACATCATGCACAGCTACGAACAGTCTTGACACAGTGTCATGTGAATACGCACATTCCCAGCAGAGCCAATGCACCATCTGCATGGACACCCCTTGAAGATGGCAGGTGACCTGTTAAGTATATAGGCCACACGTGGGTGGAAGTGGGCAAGATGGTGCACAGAACAAACAGAACACTTGCCCAGTATGTCCATCACGGAAACAGAGGTGAGCACAGAGGTATGCATGTGGGAATTTAAGGGATGCAATACTTAATTTGTTTTTCCATTCAAGACAGCGGAGTTTACTGAACTCCATCCCTGGGATACTGCTCCATCCCTGGGACTGACCATGGAGCTGTGCAGGGCAAAGCAAGGTGCTAAGACTGGATGGCTGAACCTTAGCAGCACAGTACAAAGCCACGAGCTGTAGCAGGTAGAAACATCTGGTTATCTGTCCCTCACATTGCCAATGTCAACATCACGTTTGCCTTGTTGGCTGGGGACAGTTGGAATGATGCAAGAGCGCCTAGCGTGGTGTTTGCTTCCTCCCAGCTGGTCTACAGGCAGGACCAGTCAAAGGCTTCTGCAGTCCCACAAGATGCTCACTCTGCTCCTGCCAATGGGCTGGAGGCAAATGGGCCAGATGGGAGTAACAGAGCCAGCCAACTTGACGTCTGCTAAAAACTGCCCTCTGATAAAGCCAAGTGTTATGCACACGCACATGCTCACCCTTTCCTTTTAACCACGTCGCTCATTTTTCTCCCTCCTCTTCCCGTGCTGGGTTGGCCTGGGCAGCTCACAGCAGCTGCAGGAAGGTGCTGTCCCATTTTGTCCTTTATGGGGCTCTTCATGGGAGCCAGCATTAAGGGACCATGTCAGGCCGCAGCCAGTCTATAACAGACAGGCAGGCAAAGGAGGCTGGTTGAGAGCCCTTGTCCTACAGGGCCCCGCTGCTGACATAAAAGGCGATGCAGCTGGGGGCTTCCCCTCCCCTACCTCCCTGCCCTGCTGCCGTTTTGGGTTTGGGCTAAGGGTATTTCTTGGCAATGTGCCCGGCGGATGGAGCGCCTCCTAGGAATGACCCAGGGAAAGGCAGCAAAAATGCTTAACAATGCTGAAAACGCAGTGCACGAGCTGCATTTGTGCTTTCAGTTCTGTGCTACCTGCTCCTGCAGTGCATGCCCATGCCCGAGTTGCTCCCCTCAGCTGCGTGGGATGCCCCTTCCCGTGCTCCTCCACCCAGCTCCTCCTGCGGCTCTGAGGAGAGGTGCAAGCTCCTTTGCACCATCCTCCCACACCCAGTAAGTAAAGCAGTTGCCGCAGCTGACGTGCAGGAGTGAGGGGTGGGGGTGAGCCATGAGACAGCTGAGGAGCGCAGGCTTCAAAAGAGATTTGAGCTCTCGCATGTTACCTGGTGGATGCTGAGCGACGGCTGGAGGTTGCAGCGCTGCACTCCGTGGCTCTCCACACTTGGTTCTACATCTTTGGTTTGGGACCCTTCCCTCCAAACGGCAGGGAAAGAGTGGGCAGGAACTGATGTATGACACGCGCCAAAAATACCGCCTGCCCTGCAGCTCCTAAAGGTTTTCTCTGCTCTTACAGGCTGGGAGAAAGGGGGTGCTGGAGCTGCCAGGCACACCGGTGGGCACGCTCTGCATTGCAGGGGATCCCTGCCAAGGGGAGACGCAGCCGAAGGGGGGGCTTATAGCCGGCCCGCAAGCATTAGTGAAATGGAAACCTTGCTCCCAAGGATTGCATGGGGCAGGGAAAACCTCTACTGGCAAAGCCCTGCAACTGCTGGCAGTGCTCGGGCAGCAAAACCTCTGCTTGCCGCCACTGGTAGTGTTTCCTACGTGCCCAAGTGCTGGCGGCAACTGCAGGGCCCTTCTGAGGAGACCTTGCTTAGGTAACACTTTCTTTGTGTGCTAAAGACTCTGATGGGGCAGGGGGTGGAAAAAGTGGTCCTGAAACCTCGCTCCCTCTTTTGGCCGTGCTGTGGCTTCTTGCTCGGGGGATCTTCTGGAGTCCGGGCATGTGGTTGCGCCCCATTCTCCTTAGCGAGGTGGGTGCATCTACCCCTGTGCGCGCCCACATTGTGCTTCTGATTTCCCATGTACCTTGTGGCTCTGATCGCTTAAAAGCAGCAGGTCCCTGAGCTTCTTGCAGGAGCAGTGCCCCCAGTAAGAGCCACTGCCTGGCTGGGTGAGTTGGGGAATCGTTCTGAGACTGCAAGGCCAGTAGGCCGTCACCGTGCTTTAAGTAGATACCACACATCAAGGACCTCTGCGGGCCCCACATTTCAGTTCTGGCCCAAGAGGCTCCTGTGCCTTTGCCTCAGATACCCCTCCTTAAGCTTGGCTTGCCGGCTGCAGTTGTAAATATAGAAAGGCAAGCCTTGGAGTTTTTTCTCCAGACATGTCCCTCCCATCTTAATGTAATCTGTGCGATTCCTCCAGCTGCTCCTATACATGGTGTGACCTTTTATTCCCTTCCCTTCCTCCTCTCCCCCTCTGCCCATGTGCTCTCCCTTCCCTTCCCTGCCCGCCTGGGGGCCGGCGGGGCCAATCGGCTCCTTCAGCTGATCGAACGTCACTATAACTTGAGAGCGGCATCACCTTGGGGCGCCTGCAGATCCCCAGCTCACGGCCTTTGACAGGGAGCTCGGCCCTTCTCTTCCTCCTCCCAGGTGAGCTGAGCTCTCTGAGGGGCGTTGCGGGGCTCAGGTGGGGAGGCGTTGGGGAGGGTTGCTAGTGGCTGGGCCTGGGCTTGGGCTCGCGCAAAGCGCTGAGCCTCCTGGCTGAGGAAAAGGCACTTTTTCTTCCTGGCTTGTCGGGGACTTTGCTTGGTGTTGCTCAAGGCTCACGTCAGCTGTGGAGATCCAGATGCTCTGATCTTGAGGGAATGAGTGAGGACTGGTGCTGGGCAGAGGCTCCTCTAAAGCTGAGAGCTCAGGCTTGCAAGGGAAGTGACTTCTCCAGGGGCAAAGGAGGCATGTGTAACACAAAGGGAAATTCCCAGTAATGGTATGAGGCAAATGGTTACAGTGTCAGCAGGCGAAGGGATGGCTGAGGCTGGAGGAATGGTGTGCCAGCAGCGGTGCTCCTTAGGGAGGTCTCCACAGCCTCCAGGGCTGCTGGATATGGGAGCTGCAGTGAGAACTGTGAAAGAGGAGCGTGGTCACGGAAAATTTCTCTTTCCCAAAGAAAGAAGAGTGAGGAGGAAACCATGTGTGTGTGCAGTGGGGCACGGAGAGGAGTCAGTGGTTAATTCAATGTTAATCTGAAACTAGTGAAGGCTTCAGAAATCAAGGGAGAACCCTAGGGGAGGGAGGAAGAAGGGCTGGATAAATACATATAGAATGTTATCAGGTGGGTCAGGTTGGCTCCTGCCGGGGACGCGTAGCCAGTGGTTCCTTGGTAGATCACGCCCAGCCTGGTAGCCCTTGTTGCTGATGTCTGTGTCTGATGTCCGCTTTCTTCCTCCTCTCTTTCGGCAGCTCTGGCTACCTCGCATCCCTTGTATGGCAGGCAGCACTTCGCCCAGCGGGGACATGCCTGACGGGCGGGTTATTTCCAGGGATGGCCTCCGAGGTGCGGGTGGCGAATTCCTCCTCTCAGCTGGCAGATGGAGGCATTCTCAGCTGTTAAGATGCTTCTTGGGATGTGATGACTGTGCTCCTTAAGCCAAGAACAGGACGGTTAGGGGCCGAAAGGGACACAGAGTTCTGAGTGAGATGTGATGAGCCAATAATATACTTGGCATGTTTGCAGACTACCCCATCCTCTTGAATTTGAGGAGTAATGGGGTATTTACCTTTCAGGCTGACCCTCTGTCTTCTAGAGGTGCAAGCAATAAAATCAATGCACTGCGTTCCTATGCCATTGAAGTGGGAAGGGTATGAGAGTATCTGAGAACTTAATTTCTAAATGTAAAAGCATTTGTGTCTGAAGAATTTAAGCAAATTGGAAAAGAAACATTTGGGGGTTTAAGCTTGAATGAAACGCAGAAAATAGCTTTAGCTTTCAGTTTGAAGGATAGGAGGAAGCAGGAGGTACTGACTGGCAAAGCTTTTCTATCCATTTTGATTTCCTTCCAGATGGTGGGCGTTATTATCTAATTGTTTTTACTACATCCTCAGACCTCAGTCAAGAGCAGGCCCTGTTTTCTGCCACTGCACAACCAAAACGCAGTTATTGCCTGAAGGCACTAGCAGCCTTAATCGTGGGCTGCATTTGCTGTGTAATGTTCTTTCCACCAAAGTGTATTCCAGAGCCAGCTGGAGTCTTTCCATTGACTTCAGTGAACTTTATCCTGACTGCAAAAAATATTGCTCTTTGTGAACTGCTCTCTTCATTGCCCTCTGGGCGTAAATAAGGTTTCATTCTCTTTGTTGCTTTAATGACAATTACCTACGTGGTTGGTGCTGAGAGTTGGAGAGATTTTTGTTGTTCACAGAGCTATCCAGTGGCCTTTATCGTCTTTACCTATGCTCTTTGCATTTCTCTGGTGTTTGCATTTGCCCACTGGGACCAGCTGAGGTTTTGGGTGTAGCAGTGTGGACATTCACTTTGTTCTTTTTTAGGGGAGACCTTTTTGGCTTTTCAGGGTGAGCAGCAAGGGCAGTGGTAGCCAGCTATAGCACTTACATGCCAGGTTGTCCTTACAGAGTAAACCTGTAACAAGCAAACAAGTAAACTTGGCCCAACATTTGGCCCAGAGATACCTTGAAAGGCAGAAGTCTGCTTGCTTTTTTTATTATTATTTTATGTAATTTTTTTTGTCCCCCTTTGTCAAAAATTCCAGCTGTGGAAATTTTGCAGCTCTTTTTCTCTAGTCTGGCATGTCTCTGCCCAAGTTCTGCCAATGTACTTATATTATTTCCTGTAACCTCGGATTCAGGACCCGCTCCGGGTTGTGGGTCTCACGGTGTTAGAAATTCTGGCCTTCTTGTTTGGCTTTTGTAACATGCTGACTCAGGTTTCCTTGGTGTTTCCCCGAAGATGGGGGTGACGATAGAGCTGTAGACTTGGGGATGCATGGAGGGAACATGGGTTCCTGCAGCAGATCCAACTCCCCTCCTGCTGCTTGCCCTGCTGGCACTACCTTTAAGGCACTGGAAAAGGGAGAAGAGGATGAATGAGAAAATGGAACAAAAAATGTTTATCACTGCTTAGGATACAGAGGTTTTGAATCATTTTGGTGTTTACATGTGGTGTCCAGGATTGCTGCTGGGGAATGGAGAGAGGGACATTTATAGGGGATGCTTGGAGCCCGCGGGATTACTGTGTTCCTCTGAAATAGAAAGCTGCTGAGACGCAGTTGTTCCTTTTGAACCCGTATCAGCCCACCTGCTCCTTCAAGACATCTCTCATATATCAGCTGAGTAACGAACTCGCAAAAGTCATGGTTTGAGTTTCCCAGTGAGGAGGAGCCTGCTTTACTAATTTAAGAACCATTGCCGATCTAAAGGGTATTTCAGGGGGCCCTTCCCCACCCCCTCTCTTCTTGTCGCGGGGTAGCTAGTGCTTTTCAAAGTCAGTGTTTTTCAGTTGCTGTAATAAAACTCTACTGCAGGGTGACACTGACAGCTCAAAGATAATGCTTTCCCAGTTCAAGTTTTCTCCTACCATCTTTTGTTAGCAAATCATAGCACCAAAACCCACCTCTGTGCTGCAAATTACACTGTGCTCCTCAGTTATCAGAGCTTCTCTGTCCTCCTCCAGCTGAGGCTCTGATGTATTTGGGTCCTGGAAAAGACTGGCAGAATTGCCCTGTCCAGCCTTTGACATTTATTTCAGGCTTGTATTCCCTCTTCCCTGACTCTCTGGGGCCATTGGCTTGTGCTTAGTCTGTGACTCAGATGGCACAAAAGGGCAAGCAAAATAAGTGTCTCTGATGAATTTGTTTCTGCCATATGGTGCAAGGATTTGTTGCAATAAATACAACTGGAATATTAATGTGGACTGTCTAATCATGTATTTGGCCAGTTTTCATCCCAAACTAATTGAGTTATTGCTCATTCACTAATATGCTGTATAATTCAAACACTATTACCTAAAGATACCTATGTGACAGCTTCCTGCTTATATCTACTTTTTCCAGTTATTTTACTAGCTCTGACTAATGCTTTGGAGACAGTGTCCTCTCACTAGCCAAAAAAAAAAAAAAAAAAAAAAAATCTCTAGTCTTGGAGCAATGCAAATGTCAAATGGGTATGAGAGGACACTTTGGCCTGCTCTGGTATCGGTGAATGTTGGGAGTCTTTGTAACTTAAAGCCAGGTCCAGATTTGAACTTTTCACCTCCCGAGTGCATCCGTGCTAGGAGGCTACATTGATGGGGTTTATCTTTCCAGACGGTTCTTTCCTTTCCCCTCTCCTTCTCACTTGACCTGGCTGGCCAAGGTCCGGCTTGCTCCGAAAATGGCAGCGTTGGTGGGGGATTGGCTGGTGCTGCATGGAATCAGATGCCTTGCTTTTTTTGTCTTCAAATGTCAACCCATCTGCTTCTGCCTTAGGATTTTTTAGAAGACACTCTCACTAATAACACTTTTTTTTTCTCTTTCCCTTTTGATCTTTCGTCTAGAAACTCCCTGCCAACATGTCTGATACCGAGGAAGTGTAAGTAGAGAGAAACCTGCCTGCAAGTTCATCTGTTCAGCTCAGCTCCACACAGTCGAGAGGGCTTCCCCAAGTCGGGGCGAGGCTGGAAGCCCTGGTGCCTGATCTGAAGCCCCCAAGGGAGGGCATGGAAAGAGCTTTTTGGCTCTGGGTATCAAAGGATATATCACAGTTCACTCAACACTGTCCCCTTCCAACTCTGAGTCCTCCATACACTTTGAGGACACTTCATCTGTCCTGGATAGCTGTGCCATTACACCTAAAGAGGCTGAATAAAACACAGTTTTCTGCCTGATTTAATAAATCCAGGGTAATATGACCAAATTGAATGGCACCATTCTTTTATACATCCATATATATAGGTCCAGAGTTTCTTAGGTGAAGTGGACAGCAGATTTAGAGCAATAATGGGACCATGGACCTCACAGACAGGAAGGAGAAGAGGCCATGAGTGTGCACAAGTCCGTTTTGCAGAACAGTATTTAGAAAACAACCCTGAAAAGCAGTTAGTTTACTCATCTGAAAGCAAATAGAAAGGAGAATGGGGGAAAGAAGGTACAATATAGATTTTAAGTAAGGGGGCATTAGGTCATTTCAACACAAGGTTTCACGCTTCATGGTAATACAGCACAGAGAAATATTTACCTTTCAAAATCCTTTTTTTTTTCCTCTCTCTCACAGGGAGCACGGAGAGGAAGGTAAGTTAAATCTCTCTCTCATTGCTTCAATGCAAGCCTGTCATATTCAGTGGCTTTATTTTTTTTTCCTTCTTCGCAGCAGATATGAACCTACATGCTTTCTTGCGTGTCCATCAGCCTGGCTGCCACCAGCTTCTGGTGCTTTTATATTCCTTGTGGTGCTTTAGTTAAGTGCCACGGCCAGGCACAGTACATGGGGATGGATGGGCTGCTGCTGGGCCATGCTTGCTGGCACTAGAGTCTTTTTGGTGCCTACTTCTTTTTTTTTTTTTTTTNTTTTTTTTTTTTTTATTTTTTTTTTTTTTTCGTAAGGGATACTGCCATCTGCTGGCAATTTAAGAGTTCTGTGTACAGAGCAAACATATTGTGTACAGAGCAATGCATATAACAATATTTTTTCTTTGTTTTTTTTTCCCTTATATTCAAAGGCTCTCTGTTACCTTTGTGCATCTAAAGCGCATGTAAACCTGGGTTCCCATTGTCCAAGATAAAATTTGATGGAATAAGGCCCTCTTGCTTCAGTGTCCCTCTCCTTGGATAAGTCCTCTTTATTTCTCAAAGCCACTTTTGATTTTTTTTTTTTTTTTTTTTTTTTTTTTTTTTTTTTTTTTTTTTTTTTTTTTTTGTTTTTTTTTTTTTTTTTCTGTTTTGGAAGTGGCCTCCTTGAGGGCATCTTGTCACGTGTCCCGGTGCCCCTGAAGGGCCCTTCCCTGTGGGTTGCGTCCTGCTGACGTGTTGCCCGTTGTGGTCTGTGCTTGATGCTAAGGCTTATGGTTGATTTGTCTGCTTCCCTTTTTTTTTTTTTTTTTTATTTATTTCAATGCAGAGGAATATGAAGAAGAAGGTAACAAAAACTTGGAATGTAATTCATCTTTCTCTGACTGTTGATTCTATCTTTTCTTTGTCTGTATGTATTTCACCCTTCTCTTTGGCGCTTGCCACTAAAGATGAGCTAAAACACTTGATCAGTAAATTGGTCCAGACTATAAAACCAGCTAAACATGGTCATGATGTCCAGAGCTTTCCCGTTCTGGTGAAACACAGCGTTTGGTTCACCGTAGTAGAGACTAGCAATGGTTATAAAGATCATAGCTAAACCAAGAGGTTAAGGATGTCCAAATTCGGGGCCTCTTGAATCTGGGACTGACACAGACCCCATGCAACGTATAGGAGAAATCTTGAAATTACCATTTTGGCAAAATCCCTATTGGAAGAGGGGCTTGTCTAGGGCAAAAGCTTTTCATGAGGAGGTTTGTTGTAGTTATAAAAGTAGTCTGCTAGAATTCCTGCTTGTTGCCTTTTTATTTGCTTATTTATTTTTACCCCTAGTCAAAATCTGACTGGACGGCAATGGATCATCTCCCCCTCCCCCCACATACACACAGAGCAGCATCTGGAAAATAAAGATTAAAAATCCTTTCAGTAGAAACCTATAAAGAGCCCTGTAGAGTACTTTCCACTTATGTGATTGATATTTCCCCCACACACTTCCCTCCCAGAATTCTCTCTCAGCATTTTGCAACTGAAAAGAGAGCTTGTCCAGCCCCTGCAGAGCACCAGATGTTCTGCTAAGACAGGTGGGAAAAGCAAGAAAGAGACTTGAGTAGCAAAGGTTAAGTGTTTTAGTTCAACTTTACCTGGCAAAAGGTGATTTGACAAGCTTCTATAGACATATAGAAGACTTGAAAAGATGGAGTATGTGCAGCCCTTGCCACCCCTCAGTGTTTTTGCCCAAGTTGTTTCACCTCTTGTGGCTGCCAGGAGGGAAGCTCTGGGGGTTGTGCTCCTGATGGTGGTGGCACTCGTGTTGGTTGGGTACTTTTGACATGTTGGCTTTAGGTCGGGCAAGTGCAGCTGTAACCTATTGTGTCCCATTTTCCTGAGACATCATAGAGGAAAACTCCTGGAAGAGTAACAAGCTCCAGATCTGGTCTGATGTCCATGGGGGTTTTGCTTCCTCTCAAGATTGGATTCTAATGTACAAGACAGCCTCTAGTAAAAGCTCAGGAGAAAGCTCACCTCCTTTTTAGGGAGGTGGAGATATTTGAACTGGGAGGGTGTGAGACCAGCTTGGAATGAGAAAGACTTTCTCTTTTTGCAGAAATTTCCATCTTAGGGGTTTCGTACAGGCCTGTTTTTTATTTTCCACTTATTCTCCCAAATTGCTGCAACCAGCAATTCCTGTCAGTGGTGATGGGAGCAGAGGTGCAACAGTGGATTTGCTCAAGGTAGTTCCTGTCCTGAGATATGGTCTCCTTATGTATCCACCTCGCTGTTACTACTGGTGGGATCAAGGGCTTAAAAAAAGAAATACAGAAGCTATATATCCTGTGAAACCAAGAGCCAGCCACTGCAGCAACTTCTAATCTCTACTGGAGCAATTTCTAGTCTCTCATGGTTACCTGCTTGCCCTGGCCAGAGGGCAGAGCCTACCTGACCTGTGCGAAGGGCCTGTTGTGGTGAGCTGGACACAGACCCCATGTGGGCACAGGTGCTACTCATGCTCCATGCTTCTTCATGCCTTGTCAAACATGCAAAGAGTGAACACAGGGTGTCATCAGTACAGACAAACTGCTGTAAGAGGAGAAAGATCTCTTCCTTCTGCTTTTTCCTTTCTTACCTAACTTCCTTCTCTGGGGTTTCAAGAATTTCATCATCAATATGAAATTAATAGACAGGTGATCTTTTCTTTAATCTGCATGGTCATCCCCCCTGAGGTGTACCCTTCAGTGGTTTCCCATTACCGCTTGACTTTTGCGCTATCATCTCATGTCATCCATCTCCTTTCCATGTAACTTTTTTCCATCATCTTCTAACCATCTTTTCTCCAGGCCATAGCTCGCTACATGACAAGTTTCTAATGGTTTTCTATTTCATTTTCTTGCTTGCTGTTGCTTCTTGTTCCATGACACTTGCCCCCTGAAGCTCATGTAACAGGTACGTGACATGGCTTCTGGTTTTGGGGGAATCACTTCCATTATGTCACTTATTGAGCTGGTGGGAAACCAGACCTGGTTTTAGTTTTCAAAATAAACAGATGGTACATGTGTGGAATAAAATCTGTATTTGTTTCCACTCAACTTTCCTACTGAATTGCTTGACTTTTTTGTCACAAATATGTCAATCCTCCCCTCCTTTATTCTTCTAAAGCCAAAGATGTTTAAAAGGAATAATAATAATAATAATAAATAACACAGCAGAATTTATACCCATCTGTTGCAATTCAAAGATACATTTCTTTTTGAAATTTCAGAATTTGATAAATGTTGGCTCAAAACTTTCAGCAGCTTGAGGAGAAAAATAGAAGAAGAAAAAAAGGCATTGCAGACTTTGCAGATTTTCCTGCATTTGATAGAATTTGATTTTTGATGAAATTTAGGGAAATCTCAACCAGCTCTAATAAAAGAGTAAAATAATGGATGAGTCTTTTACATGTTTTTCTCCTGTGACCATATTCTCATGTTTCAGTAACACTTATAACCCTGTAATATGCCCATATGAATGTTGTTAATTCTCTGTTATGCCATAACTCCATAATTTTGTGTTCTTATCTATCACAATGACCCTGGGAGCCTGGAAGGCCTCCAGGTTGTTTAAATGAGGTATATCTTATTTTAACTTTCTTTCCCCTTTCCCTTTGCTCCGTGATGTTTCCCACCTGCAGAAGAAGTTCATGAGGAAGGTATGTGAAACAGCTTCCTGTCCCCCCCTCTTTCTCATTGTAGGGCTCAGTGCTAACATGCACTTCGTTTTTTCCACGTGGTAGAAGAAAACAGAAGGCAAGAAGAAATACACATTTTTTGGTGACAGATAACACCACTTATGACAACATTTGCTTCCTGCACATGTCTCCATTTCATTTCTACAAAAGCAATATTTGCTGCTGTAACATGGCACTGAGTGCCAGGGCACGTGTAAGAGCTCTGGAGGCAGCTTGCCCACAGACTATCAAAGCACCCGCAGGCAGAGGAATTATTTCTTTGCTTTACACCAGCTTTCTCCCACATAGCTTGGGGACCTGGCCGAAGCTGCTCCTGACGCTATGCTGGTGCGCGAGTGCCTGCTCGCAGGTGGCACCGGAGGTGCCTCGTGCCCTGGTGTGTGCATCCAGGCACTGGCACTCTGGCCAGCCGTTTCAGGCAGGGAAAAAGCCCAGGAAATGCGGATACCATCCCCTGACGCAGCCCACAGCAGGTTGATGTTTAACTCTGTGCCCGTGTAATGGCTGCGGGGCAGCAGTTGGGGTCTGGCTACCATGGCTACAGCAAACATCAATTGGCTTCTCCTCTATAGCTTTGTTGGGTAATAACCGGATGGATTTTAAAATCAGCACCCAGATTTGATTTTAATCAAATTTTGATTTTAAAATCAAAATCCATTTGTGACAAGGTATGTGGATAGCTGTGTGCTACACAGTACATATGTGGGAATATGTAATATTATATATAGCATACTGCATATATTATAAGTACATATAATATATAGTATGATATATAAGAATACCTAATACGTACTAGAGAATGAAGAACTCATTGTGTGTAGTGGGTGGCAGCAGATAGCTGCAGCACTGGGGCTGTGGCATGGGGAGCCACGGGACGCAATCGCCAGCAGTGATTGCCTCTGCAATCACTTTTGAACAGCTTTCCTTATGGGCATACCTAAAATAAAGGAAGACCTAGTCCTATGGCCCTGAGCAGTCTGCAGCAGGGTTTCTTCCTCACGAAGGATTTACATTTCTGGCTGCATCCCTGTTTGTCCATCTCCATCCCACCTCCTGCTCTGTTTCTCCATCCATTGCCTGTGTCTGTTTTTGGCCCCGCCAGCCCTGGCTGAGGGGTGTGCGACTCTTGTAACCTCATAGCCCTTGTTCTAACCGTTCTTGTTTTCCATCATGCTGTCTTGTCCCATGGTGCTTCCCACCTACACAGCCCACCATGAAGGTACGTGACCTGGCCCTCCCAATCCCTCCCCTTCCCCTTGCTGGTGGCCTCGGGAGCTCGAGGTTGGCCTGCCAGGAGTGGGGCACTCGCCACTTCTGTAACTTTGGCTTTAGCCTTTCCTCTGCCACCTTTCTCCCCAAAGGCAAAGGCACGGGGATGAGCTTGGCCCTTGCAGAGGTGCTACCCTCACAGCAGGGTGGCAGGTCCCCATGGCTCTGGCACCTCCTGCCCTGCCAAATTCCCCCGCCTGCATGGCATGGCTCGAGTTGTGGTGCCACAGACATAGGGTTTTACCCCCAAGCTGTTATGTTTTTGCCCCTTCACACTGTGCAGCTGCTTGCTGTCCATGTGTGCCTCTAAATCCTCCCTGTCCTGGCCCTCCCTGTATCCTTGACCAAGTTAAACTGCCCTCCTCGGCCGTGCTCCCTGGCCTCCCGGAGCACTTGGCCTCTGTAGTGACATTCCACCTGTTCCTTCACACTCCTCCTGTGCTGCGGCACTTCCACCTAAAGCCCATGAGGAATCTCATGAGGAAGCCCACAAGGAAGCCCATGAAGAAGCCCATGAAGAAGCCCATAAGGAAGCCCATGAGGAAGGTATGTGATGTGACTCCTGGCTTGCAGGGTAGCTGAGTTGTGCTGTCACGTCCAAGGTGGCTAAAAGAAAGCAGGAGTTAAAAGTAGTCATATTTAGCACTGAATAGAGCTCACTGATCTTTTTGTTTGTTCTGCTGTCTTCTTCCATGTTATGTCTCAACATTTAACCTCCTGGTGATGCTCTATAGTAACTGTTGCATGGAAAAAAAAAAAAGGCACTATGAAACTGTTGGGAAATGTAAACCTCTTGAAAGGGTAAAGATTGCAAAACCTCCGCTCCGAGGCGTGTTAGATTATTTCGGGAAGCTTATCCTGGGCTTCCGTGTGGGGTGGGCCAGGCCTCCAGATAACCTGCAGATGTACTGATACATCTGTCCTGCTGCAGCCAGGGAAGGAATCTGATCCCATTTACCTGGGAGATATTCTTATGCCCATTTTTCAGGCTAAACGTGATTGCGTAAAGCAACCGCAGATAATTCTTATGCTTTAACTTTGCGAATGACTAAGGTTTGTTTGTTTGTTTGTTTTCTCTTGTTCATGCAGTAGACTTTCTAAACCGTAGTTGCATGGTACTACATGTGGCCACGTGCCAAAAAGATGCTGGTCTCAGTATATAAACCCATTTTAAGACTGGGCAAGCATCAGGGTTGCGAAACAGCATGCTATTCCTTGTTTAATGCGGGGCTGCACTAGTGTGTGTTTGAGATGAATGTCATTTGATATGGAAACTAAAGTCAGCTTAATGTTTTTAATATCTCAGTCAAACTGTTCATGCCTTTCCATTTGTGTCTTCACTTTCAGTAATGCTCCTCACATCATTATTAATTTTAACATCTGGATAACTTTTCTCAGGCATTAGGTTTTAATAGCAAGTGGTTGTTCTGAGTAAACCTTTCTAACGCTCTTATCTTTTTTTGCATTTTGCTGTGTGACTCTTCCCACCTAAAGCTCACAAGGAAGGTATGTGGTGTGACTGGTGAACTCCTCTATCTCTGTCCAAGGTGGTAACGTGTGCCAGAATCCTGAAGGTGGTGAAGAGATGAGGATACACAAATATCCTCGGCATGCTTACTGACAGCTTCTTTGCTCTCCCCTTCCCTTGACAGTGCTGGATACCCCTGTGAGATAGCCAATATGATGAGCAATAAGCACTAAACACTGTTTTAAATAAATGGGCTACATTACTTTTTGATGCTGTCGCTGGGGTTACAACCAGATAGTCTCCCCAGTGACAGCAAGTATCTCCCAGACCCCGAGGCACAGGCTGGGCATTGCTGATGCTTTCCTTGATGCTCCCATTTCTACACCCAAACTATTCGTGTGGATACCAGGTGCTGAGGGGATAGTGTTCCTGAATGCATTCCTGGTCAGGCATATTCCCGGGACTAGGTTTTGAGCTCCCATGTCCAAGCCGTCTCTCTCAGGTCATGCACACTACCTTCTGCCCCTGGATCATTGTATAAGAATGAAATCTGCTTTTGCAGATTTTTATCGGACATGATGAGTAACACCGTGATGTCTAGTTTTTGTTGGACTAAGCATGGGGTCAAGTATCATTGCTTTGATTGATTGCAGTATCTGCAGAAAATGCCAGTTCAGAGAATTTTTACACTTTTTTTTTTTTTTAAATAATGGCATTTCCACGGGTTAGTGTGCATTATGCAGAAATGGGCACAACATTTTTGCTTATATAATGGACATCAAAGGCAAGAGCTGGCCGAATGGTCTGCACAATTAACAAAATTGGAGGTGATGCTTACCCCAAGCCCTTAACCCAACCCTGCTGTATTGTTGCCCTTCTGGCCTCCTGTTGGCACAGGGGTATTTGATCCCGCAGACCATCACGCACTAGTGTGGCCAGATTTGCCTTCCCGAAACTGGTGTGCCACCCAGCACACCAGGGTGAAATCCTGGGCACTGAAGAAATCAGTGTTGGCTTCTCCACCCACGCTGATTTTGGAAGGAGCTGGGATTTCTATGCACATGAATAAGCACAGGTAGTTTATGCTCTTTTCACGCATTCAGACCCCTAGGTAGTGGGCTTTAAATACAAGCAAAGGGCCAAGGGCCACCAACAACACCTGCTATGAACGTGTGTGTTTTTCATCCATGCTGTTCATCTCCCAACACTCTCTCCTTCACCTCCCCAGATTTCCAGTTCACATCCGTATGTGCCCTCTATTTTTTCTTTTAATCTTATTAATGTTTTTATCCCTCTTAACACCTCCACTCTGTCTAAAAAGAAAAAAAGGTATATTTTTTAAAAATCGTCCTCTCTTTCCTATTCTAATTCTCTTATCTTTCTCTGCATCTCCTTCCTTGCTACTTTCCTCTTAAAGAAGTCCATGAGCCAGGTATGTGACTTCTGAATTCCTCTGCATCAATCGGAAGGGTTATTGTATGCTGCAAATTCAGCTGCACAACGCAGTGGAGCCAATTGGCCCATATTCTGAATTGGGAAAAAAAATTGAAACTTTTGAAGAAAAAAAAAAAAAAGGAAAATAAATTTTACAGCAGCTGAGAAAAAAAATGAAATTTATCAAAACTTTTGATTCAACTTTTTCATTTTTTTTAATCTTTCCACAAGGAAAGAGTTTAGACTTTTAAAATTGTTACATTTGAAGTGAAACTTTTTAGAAATGTTCCTGCAATTTGGACTTTTTTAATAATATGAGGTACATACTTTTTAATGCAAGAATATAAATTTGGAATGAAAGATCGTTCTACAGCAAAATGTGAAAAATCTTGTTCTAGAGATGTTAATATCTATACAACCTCTTGTGGTTGTGAAAAAAGTTTCCTTTTTTTTTTTTTTAAACCAAAATTTTAGCTAAATTTACATGATTTTTGAAACACTGAAATGTAATCAGAACTGTGATTTCTGATTGAAGATGATAGCAGTAACTCTAATATTATACTCAGGAATTCAAAGTGATGGAAGAAAATAAGATAAAAATACACATAATAATGGTAAACTGTAACTTGTAACTTCCTTACATCTTCCATCAATAATACTTTCCTCTCTCTGTGATGCATAATAATGAGGATAAGAGCTAACAATTGCATGAAAAAATGTAGTAACAGTTTGTTAATCAGATTCTTTCAATGTATAAACTGTAATAGTGGCCACTGAGCAAACTTGGAGCTGCCCTTAGGCCACATATGGGAGCATGCTAATGTTTATTTTTGGGAAAAGCAAAACCAAACTTGCAGGGTCATCTAAAATGTCCGTGTAAACTATTCTGTGCAATTTCAGACACCTTTATTAAAAGTCTCATCTCAACAGCAGTTCATCCCAGCTATGTCACTCTGTTGTCCATAGAGGGAGATTCTTAGGTTAGATGAGATCAGAATTTTTTTCCATAGGTAAAATTAGTGAGATGAGGTCTATCTCTCTGATTGATTTTTTGTATGACTCTTCAGCATCCACCTGCGTGCTCCTCATCTCCTTCCTAATCTCACAGCATCTTGCTTCACACCCGTCTCTACCTATTCTAACTGCATTATTTCTTCTCTGTTGACTGTTAATGTGTTGGTTTGCACAGATGAAGTGTCCTTGATACCATGGCTCTCATCCTGGCTGCTTTCCTGCTATTTTGTGAATCACCCATGCGTCTCTCAAAGCCCTGTGTGGTTGCCTCAAGTTTTGACATACCTGAGGTCAAAATTTGTGCCAAATGACAGCATGTTACAATTTGATTAACAGCAGTTTGATTAACAGTAAGGCCCCGGTGAGAGCTTCCCTGTGCTTTCCTTGCCCTCATAGCTCTGTCTATAACACAGAGCATAACAAAAATAAGTGTTTATAATGACGATGTAAATATAACAAAATTAGAAGAAAAATAATGTTGAAGAATGTCTCTCCTGCCATTTCATATCCATGTCGAATTATGTGCTTTCTTTTTTGTTGACGTCGCTGTCCTTATGTCCTTCAACACAAGTTCAGAGTTGTGGCTGTTGGGTTTCTTGCTTTGATTCCTTTATTTTTCTTCACTCCTGCTTTCCACTGATGAACGCATAAATGTGTGACTTCTAAATTCCTGTCTTTATGTACACAGGAATTTGAAAATGTTGAAGAAAAAGTCATGAAAAATCAATCTCATGAAAAATCAATCTGTTCTTGAAATTTCCTGAATTTTATTCTCCTTATAATAACCAACTATAACTCCTGTTTGCAGCTGAGGTGTCACCTTCTAGGAAACACAAACATACAGTGTTGAGCATTTCGTGCTTCTTTGCAGCAGATAGGCCCTATACAGGCCTCAATATTTACAGTTCTGCTGAGCTAACCTCCAGATTTGCCAGTGGTGGAGCTTAGATGGTGGAACTTCAGACGCAAATGTATGGGTACATCTACAAAAGAATTTGCAGTAAAATGTCATATCTTTGTAAATGCTGTAACAGCTAAAAGGACATGTTTAGGGGAGATAGGTTACATTGCACATCCTTAATACTTGCTCGCTAGGTATGTCTCCTTTTAAACTTAAGGCTCACCCTTGTTTTTGTATTTGCCCAGAATTGACCAATTTGCATGATTTAAATTTTTGCAGTCCACCAACATTCAAATCCCCTTTCCCTTCATCTCTATGACATTTCCTCCCTGTGTACTTCACCCCACTGGAACTGCTGTCCCTTTTCACCAATATTAATGTCCTATCCCTATAACCTATATGCAAGTGATACTCCTTCAGTCTAGACTTACCCAAGTTTGAAGTGTTCCCTTTCTGTGTAACTTATTTTCTAATTCTTTTATCTTCCTTTCCTATCCTTTTCCCTTGACACTTCCTACTAAATGAAGCTCCCCCTCCAGGTATGTGACTTAACTTCTAAACTCCCAGTGTCTGTCTGTCTGCAGGGTGAATGTGCTTAGGAATTAAAGGCGACATATATCTGAACCAGATAATAGCTCTGTTAATGATAGCGTGTAACTTGCATGCCCTTATCTTTTTAGTTTCATGCCTATTCTTTTCCTCAGTAAAGTGTAATGAGGAAGCCCTGTTGCACAAAAAATGTTACTAAATACCATTTAGGGAACACGTATACCTTTGTAAAAGAATAGATCAGCAGAAAGTGGTTTTGTGGAATGGGTGAAATTCTACCCTGATATGCTGATATGAGAATGAATATTTCTACCTATAATGAGAGTGTCATTTCGAATCTTGAGGCAGAATTTGGCCCATTGAATATACATGGAGAATATAACTCTGAGAAATTTTGCATTGCTTTTATGCCTGTTTCGAAAAACACAGTGATGTGTGTACAACTGAAAAGCAAAATCTGCCCCTCAAATCCATATTGCTGATCGGTTCTTGTTCTGTCAAAAAGCAGAGAAATGTAATGTAGATCTACACAGACTTATAATCAATGCTTTCTTCCTAAAAAATAATGCCTTGTAAATCTACATTGCAAACGGATGTGAAGAACAGTGGTAGATATAGACAGATATATAGATATACTTCCAAATTGTATTCAAGGAAGAATACAGCATGAGCCATAGATCTACAGAAGGAGAACCAAGAGCTTTTTGAGGTTAGCTCGATGATGAAGGTGAGTTACAGAAAGTATTTCAAAAGGTTTATGAACCAGATTGCGTTTAGTTCAAGTGAATGAAATGCTACTGCTGCCAATGACAGATCCAGTGGTTCTTAGAATGCTCTGAAAGTGCTGATTATGTTCATGTGCATCATTAAAGTCAAGGTGAATCCTGGGATATTGTGCTGGCAAGCTGTGTTTTGTGTATATACTGCTGATGATATTTATTTTTCAAAAAATCTTTATTATAAATCCGCCTGTTCCAACTGACAGAATTCCTTCCCTTCCCGTGACTTCTCTTTATATGCTATTTCAAATGTAATTAAATTATTTTACAGCAGATTTACTGCTTAACTTTCCTCCTCTAGCCCCTTTTTATCTCTACCTTTGGCTCCAAAGCCTTTATGGAGTGTGAAAATAACAGGTTTCTCGTTCTCATTCTCTTATTCTATATCGCATCTTGTTCCATGACACTTCACACCTGATGAAGTTCATGAGCCAGGTATGTGACATGACTTCTGATATCCTCTGTGTGGCTGCCACATGGACATTTCTCTGTGTGTGAACAGGAGTCCTGGACTGGTAGAAGAGAACAAAACAAGAGAAACAAATATTAACCCCAAGCAATCACTTGGAGCCCTTCTCTCCTTTACTCTCCATGCTTCCTTTAACCTTACAGCATCTTTAACTTCCAACAGCCTCTCCAGATACCTTTGCTCCTTGGCTTAATTCACTAATCCTTCTCTTTTCCACTTCCCTTCATGCATCCCCTGACCTCTTTTTCAGGCTTCCAAGCATTTTAAATCTGTTCTGTTCTTTTTCCTATTTCCTGCATTTCCATCACTGCTTGCATCCTGCCACCTGCAGAGGAAGCCCCTGAAGAAGGTATGTGATGCATCTACGGACTCTCTCTCACGTTTTTTCTCTTTCAGTGCTGGGAAAACAATGTTAGAAACACTGACCTTGTTCAAGATCAGGAGTAAAGGGAGCACGGGAGGGAAAGGGCCTCTCTGAGTAGCTCTGGATAAACATGGAGAAGATTTTATACTAAAACACGAAAGGCATCACAGATCCTGCAGGCTGCAGTGGCCTCAGGCTTTTCATTGCTTGAAGCTTGTGGGTCAACTTGTCCTTTAGATCACATTGTGGCACCTGCCTAAATAATCCCCAGTGTGGGTGAGCAGTGCCCAGCTCAGCTGTCCTTCTGTGCGACCTAAAGACCGTTTCCAGAGAGGGATGGTGTGAACTGTGGTCGTGGAAAGTGCAAAGTGAATGATGGACAGACAGAGAAGTAAGAAAACAGATGAGCACGTAAGGAGTGACCTTAAGAAATCCCCCCCATAGAAAAATAGCAAACTAAAAGAATTACATCTACCTACAAGTACAAAAGAGATTACTTTTTTTAAAATTTCTTACTGAAATAAATAGCTGAAGTATTGAATATTTTGTTCCTATGCACTTGAAATTGTGCACTGGATTTGACAGGCACCTGTGAAAGTAAGCTTTTTCTTTTTTCTTTTTTTTTTTTCCCCTAACAGTATTATATCCCTGGTACTCATTCTAAGATTGGGTGTCAAGAGAAAAGAGGGAGTAGGATTGCTGTGGAAAAAGAAAACAGGAAATTTTTATTCTCCAAAAAGTGTGCATGGCTAATGCTGTTGTCTGCTAAGGGTGATGTTCCTTTTTTGTCTCAATAGAGCTATCATTGCATGGTAGGGATAAGACAAGTGGCTAAGCAGCAGTGTGATGTGTTTTCCTTATCTTTGTCCATCCTGTTTGTGCTCCTCAAGAAAATAAGACTATGTCAACATCATATAGGACCTGAGAGGTCTTCAAGGAATCCACAACAAATACTTTGTGCACCAGAACATTTAAGTTATTCTACAGATAACTATAAAAGAAGTGCACTCGAGAAAAAAATAATTCACTCATATACAATTTGAAAACAGCAAGAATGGTTTCCATATACAAAAAAAAAAAAAAAAAAAAATCCCCCCAAACCCCAAAATGAGATGTTACTCTTTTTTCACATCTTTCTCTTGGATTTCCATACAGAATGAAAAGCACGAATTTCAAAGGAAAGATCCCTTGAAGATCTAGTCAAAGAGCACTTGTGCTTTTTGAGGTTTTTCTCTGGTATCTTGCTTTGGGGGCAAAGTCTCAAAGAGCGAGTCAAACATTGTTTTAGATGCCTAACTTTAAAGGATTTTTTTTTTTCATATTTTAGCCAGAAATAATGTCTAAATTTCCTGCAAGCAGACTCAGTGAATCCAATGAATGAGGCCCTGAAGTCCTAACAGCAGGACACTTGCCTTGCCTTGCCTTCTTGTTTCCTCTGGCTGCTTTACAAACAGGGAATGTGAGCTGCCTTCCAGGGCTGTGTTGCCTTTGCTTATATCAGAGCAAAGCTAGAGCAGGACTAGTGCCTGAAGGCAGAAGAGAGACCAAGGTGAACAAGACCTGTCATAAACTGACATTATCTTTTTAAGCATTTTGATTATTTTGGTATACCTCTCCCCATCCCAAATCCCTTCTGGATGCTTTAACATCCTTTGTGCCTTCTGCCACTCTGCCACTGGGTAGTATTTTTTCTTGCATGCATGTTCCCCTCTATAAACCAGGCTTCTAAATCAGAAGAGATCATGTGCAAAGGAGATAAAGGGTGTCCTTCAGCCCCTTTTGCTCTCGGTATGCTTCACTTTTCACCCGTTGATGTGTGGAGGCACCATTTTTGTGGGAAGATGCTGAGTGCTCACATTGCTGCTCACATACAAGAAGTGCAGTCACTGGTGGGCTTGGGAATGAGTCCAACTCTGCGTGTGTTGCTACGTTCCTTGTGAACGAGGTGGCAGCTTTCACAATAGATATTCAGGAAAGTCCTTAGGAGGATGAAATATTTAGCGAGTGGCAAATACCGTCCTTCATACTTTCTCTTCACTCCCAGAAGGAGTCAGACATTCTCTTCTCTGTGTTCTTGTTCAATCGCCAGAGTCCAAGATTCCCAGGGCAGTGGGAAGGGAGCCAGGATAGTTGTTCTTATGGTAGTACTGCTTGTAGGCTGACAACTTTGCTTTTTTCTTTTTATCTTTCAACTTACAGCTGATGAAGAAGGCGAATACTATGATGGTAGCTTGGTGTTGTTTGCCACAACAAAGTCATCTTTCTAACATCTCATTTTTTTTCCCTATATTTGTTTTTGTTCCTTACTTGATTGGAAACTCAGGAACTGGGCCAAAACATTTCTGCCACAAAGAATCCTTCACTGCGGATATCCAGACTCTCTTGGGGGTCACAGTGCCTCCAAGAGACATACACCCCCTGATAAGGATAGTGGGTGGTGAAAACCAACCAGCTCCAGAGCTTGCTCTGGATTTACATTTTAGCTAGATCTGGTTATCTCATGCCTCTCAGCAAACCTTCCCAATCCAAAAGAAGCAGGAAAGTACCTGCACAGAGCCCTGCGTAGATATGCCTGCCTCACCCAACTGGCAAGGTCAGAGTTAAATGGCCTGCAAGGCCAGGCCTAAATCTACAAATAATGTAGACATACAATTAAAATTGTGCTTAGTGTCAAGTATATGAATAAAGTAATTAAAATTGATGAGGAAGGCCATAAGCCTGAAGTATGTTCTTGATACTTGATTAAATTGGCCCTAGAGCATGTGAGTGGAGATAAAATTCATATGAAAAAAGGCATCTGGAACTGTTGCAGGGCTAGTTTTGCTTTTACATGTGGACAGATTACTTAGCCCTCCCTGAGCCTTTTTTTTTTTTTTTAAAAACAATTCAAATGTATAGAGATTTTCTGCCTTTAAAGGCTTTTTAGGTAGCTTGGTTGTGTTCTGATGTCAGAACCTGAACAGCTGTTTCTTACAACAGAACCCAACACTGCTTGCAACAACCTGGCTTCTTCTATGTTGTTTTTTTTGTTTGTTTTGTTTTAGTGCATATTCGTGTGTGTGTATTTCCCCCCAACTTAATTTTCTTGCTCGCTTTTTCAGGCTTTTTTTTCTTATTTTAGGGAAACCCTCTGAGGACTTTTCTGGGCCCTTCACATCAGTTTTCACTTCAGAACAGGATTCCTCCCTTCCCTTCCTTTTTTTTTTTATTTCTTTCCTTTTAATAGCATGTTGATTTTTTTCAAGGCCAAACTGAGAGATAGAGACGCTGCTTCCTGAGAAGTGGAAGGAAGGAGGTTGCTTAGTGAGTTCTGAATCAAGGAAAGGCTGTTCAGAAGGACTCCCTGAAAAGGGGAAGCACCGTATGAATGTCACAGATGAAATAGGAGAAAGCAAAAGTTGTATTAATGACGGAGGGTTATTGCTCGGCTAATCCTTTTGGAAACCAGAAACTCAGACTATATCCCTAATAACCATGCCAGTGGACTTGGATTTCCAGTGTTTCTTGCGTTCTTTTGGCAGGGTTATATGTGGGGATTTTGCCACAGATCCATGCTTCATGGGCAGAATGAGCAGCCTATCAGTCAAAATCCACCACAGGAACAGGAATTTCTTATCAAAATTCTTGTATGTCAACAGATTTTTGGCCCAGTTCCTTAACTCGGTGTTTGAAACAAGGGGAAGCTTAAAAATAAATCTTATTCCTGGGCTGCTTTTGGTGCATGCAGTGTGGGCCATACTGGGTCATGCACTGCAAAGGATAAATTTATTTCTTTATTCTTTAATAAAGGCTCATGTTTCTCTGTTATCTTTCCCTTTTCTGGTTTTCTGGAGGTAACTTAAAGTATCCTAACTACAATTTCTTATTTCAGGAACAACTAACCTTTTACAAATATCTTTTGACAATTGTTTGTTGGTTTAATTATTTTTAAAGTGCTGATTTGGTAGTGACTGAAACCAAATTCAGAGTCATTGACAGGCAGATGTCAATCTTGGAAATTGAGTTCAACAAACAAAATCACTCATCTTTTTTTTATTTTCTCTTTCTTTGAAGTAACAAGTCTTACTAACTGACAGTGTTAAATTAAACAGGAATGTTTCTGATAATTATCTGGGTGTGTCATGAGGAAAGGGAATCCTGTGTGAATAACATCCCTCCTAGATTGGTTAATCTGATTACTTTTCCTCTCTCCAGATAAAAAAGCAGTTTAAAAAGATGTGTTAAGAAGCTCACTGGCTATTTGAAAAGCAAAACACTTAATAACGAGAGAAACACAGGAGTGCATCTTTTAGCTATTTTTTTTTCTTAGAGTGATTTGTGGTTTCCTTTATAAGAGGGCTCTAAAAACACTTTTCTAATTACACGCTATTTATTTTATTAGCATTACTCAGGCATCCAGAGGCCTCAGCTGAGATGTTCTGGTAGGCAGTGTTCTGTCAGTAAATGAGAAAAATCTTTTTCCCCAAAGGTTTCATTATTAAAAATTATATGGGACAGCATGAGAGAAAGGAACAGTTGATTTCTGACCTCTTTTATGAATTTCTCTCACCTCTTCTCGTAATTATTCCAATCACCCATTTCCAGTCATTTCCTCTAGCTCTGATTATGCAATGTTCTTGCAACTAATGCCGCCTCTAAATATTTTCTAGAATCAGTTTTTGCTATGTTTTGTTTTATAACATTTTATTTTATTCTGCTATGTTCCATTTGCTAGTCCCAATTTCCTCCACCAGTCCCAAAGCAGCTGGATGCAAATGAGCACTTGAAAAAAAACAATACCTTTTATTATATTACCTTGTGTATGATGAATAGTGGGGCTCTTACACCCACTCCAGAGGAGAGCTGAATTCCTGCATTCAACTGGCTGTGAGCTTTTTACCACAATGCTTTGCATCAAGCGAGCACGGAGACAGTCTTGCGCAGCAGAGTTCAAACGTAGCGTGTGGTTATGAAAGTCAACCTGGGTCCCTGTGAGACTGGGCCAGAATAAACACATAGGTTTAATTCACTTCTATTTGTGAGGATAACAGTGCTGAATTTACTGGGATTACACTGGGGTTAATAACTAAAGTTTAAAAGCAGAGCAGGGAGGGGAATTGATCACAAGCACAAATGTTAAGCGAGTAACTCATAAGACAAAACATCTCCGGAAAGCCACTGAAAGGTCACTAGTTGCAGGAGGATGCTCCTGGCTGTCCTAGGGCTCGGAGCTGACAGTCTCCATGATGGTTTAGCCTTCCTACCTGGATGCCATTCCTCTCCTGAAGACACAGGAAATTTTGCACATACCTCAACAGGAGAGGGAGCTCACTACAAGAGGATGGACTTCTCCAAGCTGGGTTTGAGGACACCCCACTGTACAGGGGAAGAAACTACCCACCCTGACATCAGCTCTGTCAGGCATGCATGCTCTAAGCTATCTAGGGCTGTGCATGGTAGTGAAGTGGCCAGGAGAACGCACGCCAAATGTTTCCCTCTTCAACTCTGTTTGAGGCATCTGAACAAAACTGTTTAAGCCTAGTTATTACTGACACCAGTGTGAATTCAGAATAACTCCAGTGACTTCAGTAAAAGAAGCACTGAATGAAAGAGGCAATGTTTTTCTTCCACCCTGCAGCCCAGTTGTCCTCCTCAGAGTTTTGATCTTGATGGTTTGAGGAAAAATAACTTATCCTGTGAATGAAATCATTGCCTTTCAGATGCTACGTTTGAGGCTTTTATACAATCTCTTGATTCTTTTTTGTCAAATTCTGTTTCAAGTGATAAAACAGATTCACCCCTAGCAAAAGGGGTGTGTGCGAGTGTGTGTTTGCTTCTTTTGGAAGTGTTTGGGATTTAACCAGTTCCTCTTGGATCTTTACCCTGAGATTGAATTACCTTTTTCTTTTTCTTTTTTCCTTTTTTTTTTTTATTTTTAACTATAGGACGTGGTGTGATCTCTATTCTAACTGTTCTCCCTCTTTTTCCCTTTTTGTCTTCCTGTTTTGCTCCATGTTTCCAAACAGAGGAGAAGCCCAGAATAAAGTAAGTATGAGGGGTGGGTAGCTTTCAGAACCCCAGGGTAATTGTTCTGACCTAGGAGAAATCTATTAGGAAAATGGCCACCAGAAGCCTTTGGAAAATCCTGTCTTTGCTTTCCTTCATGCAACATCCACCTCTTCCTGCATGCCTTCTGACAGAGGCTGCCTTAGCAATAGTTACAGGCCAAGGTCTTATGACCAGGTCTTCATCAGCCCCATGTCTTTCTTAAAGTTAACTGGTGGAGTCATGAATTCTTCAGGGTATGACAGTCCTACAACTTTATGTGGAGATGAGAGTCTTTGTGAGAGTCCATGGCAGGAAAACAACCTGGCTAACCAGAGCTGCTGGCAGTAGGAAGGATGGCAAATGTTGGATAGGGCTGGCTGGAGCTTAACTAAGATTTCCTATGCACCTTCTGGCTCTGCTGATCCATGCGTTTCCATGCTTGAGGAAATGACTATAAGCTTTGGGAGTAAAATCCTTTCCGAGGGCAACTCCCTTCCCTTGACCTTCCTTGAAGAAAAATGGTGTCTAGTTGTTCCCTGTGGGGTCAGCCCAGGACATGCTCTTTACAAATCTCCCTTTCCTTTAAGATTATTATTTTTTGACTCTCTGCAGACTAACTGCTCCTAAAATACCAGAGGGTGAGAAAGTAGACTTTGATGTAAGTATTTCTGAGCCTGTGTTTGTCTGTCTGCACCTGAGCCACATGCACATGCAAACCCACAACTCTTCCTGTACAGATACTGCTGAGGATAAAGTCAAGGACAAAAGGATCGATGCTTTGTTGCCTGTTTTTAGTCACAGGCTTCCATCTGCTCCCTGAAACACTCTGGATGCATTCTTTATTAATGTGACTAAGCTGAAATCTTTATTCATGTACTTATTTTTTTTTCTTCTTGAATCTTTGAAGCTAATATATGAAAAAAGATGAAAGTGAGTGTGTTAGGAGTCCTCAGATCTCTCGCTTTGCAAACTGTCCTTTATCATGCCCTCATTCTCTATTTAATATTCCTCATCTATCCCAAGGCAAGTTGACTTTTATTGTTTATATTATTGCTATATACTTCCCTAGTTGTACTACTATTCTGTAGTTCCAGAATGCTCCTCTAGTTCAGGAATAAGGAAATATGATTAGGGATGGTTGGAAAGGAAGAGAAAGGGGCTTTTCTATTGTCAGAGACTAGAGATTACACCTGTGAAGAACTTTTGTCCTCTGAGGACAGGTGTGGACATTATAACAGAGCAGCATTTTGAAAAGTTGAGTTGTTCCATAAGGAACAAAAGTAACCAAGTTTGGTTTTCTGTGGAGCTGTGTGCTGCTTTTCCTTGCCCTCTTTCCAACACTATTTTATGCCCCATAACTCCTTCCTCTTTAAGCAGTAGTATTATTTTCTTCTCTTCTGACACCCTATATCTGGCAGGCAAAAGTACTTTCTTCTGCTGGTTTGTGCCTGCGTTCCTGCTGGCTGGCTGACATGCACTCTGCTGATTAGCCAGCTCACTGCTACTGCTGAGCATGGGGAAGGGACTGAATTTTACCCTCCATGGGAAGCACTAATTAAAATCTCTCTGCTGTAGTAGTGAACTTTTCTGTAATCTAAAGTCCTCAGAAATGTGGGAACAGAAAATATGGTAACATTTTCTAGAGTACATTCATACCTCAGTGCTTCAGCAAGACTTTTGTACCTGCAAAGACATGGCAGCTAAGAAAAGCCACTGATATAATATGCAGGGAAATGGGATGTGGGTTCTGTTCTCTTCTTGGCTCCTGGGTGTCACATGGACAAGTCTTTGAATGTTTCCAACCTTGCATTTAAGGTAGATGCTTAATCAACGCTTCTGTTGATTTCTGTGCATATCTGTGGGCACACTGTGCTTTTGTTTGTGTGTGTGTAGGCAGTGTTGGGAGTCTGCAGGGCATGTATGTAGAAAAGCATGAGCTTATTTAATGAATTTGCCTGCTCTTCCAGGACATCCAAAAGAAGAGGCAGAACAAAGACCTGATTGAACTGCAGGCCTTGATTGACAGCCACTTTGAAGCTAGGAGAAAGGAAGAAGAAGAACTGGTTGCCCTGAAGGAGAGAATTGTGAGTCTTTGTAGAGCCATTTCTCTGTGCTAGATTATGAGATTTGCTATATATGAGAAGCAGAATGTGTTAGTCCTCAGTGAGAGTTTGGCAGCAAGCTGTATTGCTGCATACAGTAGTGACTGTTTCCGTTAGCCCTAAGTGGGTTCTTGCCTTGTCAGTCCTCTCAGACACCTGCATTTTGCACCTGGAAATTCACAGGGAGTATTTGGATTATTTGTAAGCCCTGTCCTGCATGCCCTGGCAAGGAAGTAGATAGTTCACTGTCTGCAAACTAAAACTTTTGGTGATGGTGGTGGTAGTGGAGGTAGGTAATAGATACTGGAGGTAGATAAGGTCACACTCATGCTTCCCTGTCTCTGCTATTGCCTCTTGCAGGAGAAGCGCAGAGCTGAAAGAGCAGAACAGCAAAGAATTCGGGCTGAGAAGGAGAAGGAACGCCAAGCCAGGCTTGCAGTAAGTGTCTTTGCATCTCTCTGTCTCAGCATCTAATGAGAGGAGACCTCGGAGATCTCTGCCTGCCTCAGACAGTCCAGAGAAGAAACAGCTGCGCTCTTAGAGCTACGGCAGGAGGGAGAACTGCCAGTTCTCATCGTACTTATCTTGTCACGTTCCCTGTGTGACACCGGCTGCTGCAGAAGTTGTGAGTCCCCTAGAGTAACTTGCTGCTATGTGTCATCCTCTATAGGAGGAGAAGGCACGGAGAGAGGAAGAAGATGCGAAGAGAAAAGCTGAAGATGATCTCAAGAAGAAGAAGGCTCTGTCCTCCATGGGTGCCACATACAGCAGCTATTTGGCTAAGGTAAAAAGCATGTATCCATGGAAGAAATGTGCAAGTATTACGCATTGGGGTTGACTGGCAACAATCTTGATTACAAAATGAGCACAAAGCTTGACTGTCCTCCTTCTGGATCCTTAGCAAGTTGTCTTTTTGCTCTGTCCCTAAACTCCTTTCACTCACCCCAAATTTGTGCTGCCTGGTATTAACTGATATTCTGAAAATAGGCTGACCAGAAGAGGGGGAAGAAGCAGACAGCTAGAGAGACGAAGAAGAAGGTCCTGGCAGAGAGGCGCAAGCCCTTGAACATTGACCACCTTAATGAAGACAAGCTGAGGTAACGTGTTTATCCCCACTTATTTCAAGTATACAACAGTGATTCCAAATTTGAATGTAGCTTTTTTACATTTGTTCTTATTGTTCTGGGACTTTCTCTAGTAAAAGAATTAGGGAGAATTAGGGAGCCTTCCTCAAAATTCCTCAAAGGACAACGTTAGATTTTGCCCTACCTTTATTTGGAGGGAAAAAAAAAAGATTAAAAAAAAAGACTTTTGATGAAATGATTTGGTAGCCTTGTCTATGAACAGAGATGAGTCACCTACCAGACTAGTTACAAACTTTAAACCCAGCATTGATATCAGCTGAAAAAACCTTCAGGTTAAATACTGTTTTGGCATTTATATTACAACAGCCTTCCCAGAGGTGACATAGAACTGCTAAAATATGAGTATGGATTTCTGCTGAGTCTGGAGGTCCTGGGTTTGAGTGCTGTGGTGTGGAACAGTCTTTAAATGACAGTCTGTATTCTATCTGTTGGAGTTTGCATACAACAGAAAAATGAGGTTTGGTCACCGCAATCCTAAAACAGATGAGATACACAGCGGCAGCTGTTGTGCTTATCTGCCTTCTCATCTAATTCCCCTTGTCCCTCATTAAGAATTAGGAGAAAAAATGGATCTGTAAGAAATATAGTACTGCCTGATATATGCAAGAGTGTGAAGCTAAAAAGTTCTCAGATGAGAAGGTGAGACATTGAAAATAGTTGAGTAGCTTTCAGATGAGTAAGGGTTTTACCAGAAGATGTATAAGCTGCATTACACTAAATAAAAAGCCCTATTACTAGGCATCTGAAAACCAAAGGAAATGTTCTATGATGTGATGTGTTTCTCCCGTCTTCCTTTCTCCATAAAAACACAGGGACAAGGCTAAGGAACTGTGGGATTGGCTATACCAGCTGCAGAATGAAAAGTATGACTTTGCAGAGCAGATTAAAAGAAAAAAATATGAGGTGAGTTGAAAAGCCCTTTTGGTGATGGCCGTGGATCCAAAACATAATCTGTGATTTTAAAAAAAAAAGTCCATATGACAATATCATTTGTTTTTCCAATGCACTTTTGGAATATTTAGTCAGGAAGGCACCTGGATCTGCAGTTCCCGTCGTATGCCAACTTTTGCTGACCAGATTTAATATTTTAGGCTGAAACTAAATAGACCAGTCTGAAGGCTTTCAAAGCCCCATAGAAGATGAACTCCTCACACACACACAGACTTATTCATTCTTGTTGATCATTCAGATTCTCAATTTGCTTATCTCCATTGCAAAGTAATATTTTTAATTCCGTCTTTGATTTCACACTTGAATGTTGTAAGTTTTATTCTCATCCCAGATTCCCTGTGGGCTAAGCTTTTGGAGTTGCTGAAACCTGTCTTCAGGCAGGAGCACCTGACTGAAGTGACATATGGTAACAGCCAGTTGATGTGTTCCCTTTACAAATGGTCACAGGATAAGGCTGCACTTACCTATATCAGACTTCGTTCAGTGACTGAGAAATTCTGTTGGAGATATCTCTGTCTTGCTCTCCTTTTAATTCCCAATTACGCAGACACACACTGACAGAGGACAAGCAACATCAGTGTAATTATCTCAATCTCTCTTAGATTGTAACACTGCGTTGCAGGCTGCAGGAGCTATCCAAGTTGTAAGTACAATGAAATTGCCTGTGTTAAAGCAGCAGCAAAGGCTACAAAATGCATGAGCCTGCCGCATGGTCAGAGACCAGGTGCCAGACAGCAAACTGGCCCTTGGCTCCAAGTGCAGAGAGAAAAAACTGAGTCTTGTGTGTCTCCTTTCCCTTCATTTTTCTCTCACCTTCCATTCTTCTGAAAGAGATGAAGTGGAAATTTAGGAATGGAGTTGGAGGTTCAACAGTGATATGGCTAAAGACCTGAGGTTGCAACCCATACAGATCATCTCTGAAGATAATTCTATGCAGCTTCCAGGACTGTGTGGGAGACCACCCAGATGTACCTGAGACACATGCAGAGGCTTAAGGATTCATGTGTAGTATCTCTGAATTTGTAGGAAAGAAAGGAATAGATTTGGGAAAGATTCTCCATCTTGTGTGGCCACATGCTTATCTAGATGTAAAATATGGGAGAGGGCCAGATAATGATGAGAGGGCAAATAGGTATGGAAAACTAGTATTTAAGGCCATGGGAAGGGAAAGAACATACAGTGGTAGTGGCCTCTACAGAAAGTGAGGGATGGCCCATGAAGAAAAGCAAGAAAGCACAAACTGTGCAAAATAGAAGAAAAAGACATAATTGAGAGGTGAAAAAAAAAGACAAGTGGAGAGGGGAAAAAAAAACAGGGGGGGAGATGATGGTAGAAAAAAAAAGATGAGAAAGGTAAGTGGAAAATAACAAAAGGAAACAAAGAGCAAGAATGCAAGGGAGAGACAAATGAAGGAACTGGGACACACAGAAGTGGAGACATTATTTAATTCTAGTGTCTTTTGCTCTTTGGTGCTTTACTGGAGAGTGTCAAAGTCACTGCCACAAGGTTACCAATGAAGGTAAGTCTTAAGTCCTTGGGTCAAACTGAAGATAGAGCTGGTTCTCATTCACATTTAAAAAATATTTCACTTCAATAAATGATTTAAACCAATGTTGCAGATTTTAAAACTTCTACAAGTAAGTACAAAAGCAGCGGATGTGCTGATCTTTCCTTCCTTGTGTTGTCCTGTTCCCTCTGATGTTTCAGTCTCTTATTTTGTTTCTGTTTACCATGGAAAGACATGAACCAGGAAATACCAGTTGTTGGGCCAGCGTGAATGTATGATCTCTTCTTTCTTGTTTTGCATGTGGAAAATGTCAAATGCCACTTTAGATAGTCAAATGTTAAGTCATCAGTTCTGGGACCAGCAGAACCAGTGGAGAACTTTACATCAAAAACAGAAGCAAAGCATAAGTCTTAGTACATGCATTTTCCACCCAAAGAAAATAAAGGAGAATGATGACTGGGTTACTAATGAAAAGGGGCAAAAGAGGGCGCTTTCTCTCACTCTGCTCCGTTTGGATATTCCCACTACCTATGAGGAAAGAATCACAGGAATTCACTAGTGAAGCCAGGTCTACAAGCTAGGACTGAGATGCTAAGCTAGACCACAAGGCCTGTGCCCTGAGAGGTAGGTGTTTGCTTTTGCACGCATCAGGCTGAAATCTGTAACTTCCCCATGTCTAAACAAAGCTATGCTCTGTCTTGTAGGGCAAAATCTCTAGTGGCTTACAATCATCAGCAAAATTTTGGAAGGTATTTACAGCCCCCACTTCAACCTTTTCTGCTGTGATTTATATAATTCCCTGAATTGTTTTCTTCTTCAGCCCTGATCTTCCTCTCTTACTGGAAGGTAGGAGATGCTGCAAGCTCACATCTTCTGCTCTACCAGCCAGCTCCAGCAGAATATGTGACCCATCTTCCCCTCAGTCCACTGAAGCTCTCTAACCCTACAAAATTCATAATGTGCCAATAGTAGAGGAAGAGGGAGAAGGTGAGGCTGACATAGGTAGGAGGATGAGGCTGTTCGAAAGCTTTCCAGCTGGCCAAGGTGATACTCGTTCCAGTTCACTCACCTGCATTTTGACATGGCCACTCACTTCCCTAATAAAGGTTAAGAAATTCTAGTATTTCTTCCTCTTGAAAAGTGAAATTGATTTGCAGATTTATTATCAAGTAGCAACATTTCTCTTCCTCAAGCAAGGGTGAGTTTTATTTCAAAGGAAATGCTGAGCTCTACCATAAGCACCTGTTTCCAGCACTCCAGCAGGTAAAGTCCCCTCTCTGGGAGGGAACAAGGTTGCTCAGTAGATGTCTTTAAAACCTTGGTCATGTATGTTGTTTGCAGATCGTCACCCTCAGGAACCGGATTGATCAGGCTCAGAAACAGTAAGTACCCATATCCCCTTCCTAGCTCTTGGTTGGGGATATGATACCAGTGTTTGAAGTAGTCACTTCAGCCCCAATGCTGACATTTTCTTGTAATGGAATGAGGCTAGAGATGAAAGGGCAACTGCCACCCTGCCTCACATTGAGAAAATGACAAGGAATCTGAAGTGAATCTAGCAGCTAATACTAAAAACATTGTGTTTCTTCACACAGTGTCAGCAGAATTTCCATCTGCTTATTGATGTGATTTTCAAACACCTCACTGGGGTTCTTTGAATGCACAACGGGATACAACCCTTGTTTATGGAGGGTAAACAAGTGGTTGCTAAGATCATAAGGAATGATGTGTAACAAGACTAACATCATGGGATTATTGTTGTTCTTCTCATTTGTCATCTCTCTCCCACCTTCCTTTTCCACATGGCTTCTACTTAAAAAGATTTTTGACTCTTATGTCTTTAACTCTTCTAAGTGTTTACAGTGAACTTACTGAGGGAATTGGGGCTGCCTTCCCACTTGCCCAGTCCACCCTGCCTTGTCACATGAATGCAACACTGTGGGCTCAGCTGTGTGTAGGTGCCAAACATAAGGCTTGACCTTCTCAGAGTATTTTCTTTACAGAGCTGTAGGCTCATAAACCTCCGCAGAATGTGCAGCTGTAGAAGGATGTTGTGGTTTATCTGGGCAATGCTGCCCTTTCTAGGGGCACTGTCACACCACCCACTGCAGCATGCACTATTACTGCACATTTGCTCCCCTAGAAGACACTGTACTCTTTTTAGGCATCATTTTAGGGCATCATTTAGAAAGGCTGGACTGGAAAGCCCAGAGCTCCTGAGATTTTTGCAATTTTATTTCTCCGCAAATCAGACTTTCCCATTTCAAAGCATTGGTTAATATGTTATAAAAACAGCAACTGATCCTTTTGCTTTAGACTTCAATAAGTCTCCCTAAGCACACTCTAAAGGTTAGGCATAACGTTAAACATCACAGGCCTTTGTGGAGATAAAAGGACTCCACCTTAGTTTGAGGAGCCGTACAGTTCCTATGCTGGGCTTTGTATCAGTGAAAAGGCTGGCAAAGAGAATAGTGGAATGAATTTAAAGTAAGCAGAAACTGCTCTGTTGTCTCATGTAAAGAGTCAATTTTCAGAACAGATCAAGTCTAACTTGGTCAAGAGGTAAAGTATTTTCTGTATGTCTGTCTGAGTCGCTATGTTAAGTCCTTCCATGCACGCAGCTAGTGTTCTTGAACCAATCCACCCAGTAGCACTACACAAATCTCCCAAAATGTCATCTCATTCGTTTTCGCTCTCTGGAGGAATCGGTGATCTGAAGGTTGTTTCCTTGTTGATGGCAAGGCCCCACCACAGTGTTCTGCCTCCCAACTGCACGCCCCACAGTGTCAAAGGGCCCAGTTCACACGTGCTTTGGTTCAAGAAGTAGCTTCATCGTGTGCAGGAGATGGAAGAGTCTGGTGACATGAAGTGCCCCAAAAGGGTGGGGACTGCCTATGGGAGCTGGTGCAAAATCTAACCTGACTAACTGCTTGCCTGGACCCTCTCTGAATCCAGGCATGCCTGTTTTTCAGTCAGAAGGTAAGTGGTGTGCATGTAGAATTGCCCTTTGGTGTGCAGGAAGATACTGGAGAGTTTGCCTGAGGTGCTTTCTGTGGGGAGTGTAGCTGGAGGGCTCCCATGTACTCTCCCATTTAGCAAGACTGGGATATGGGTGTTAGAGGAAGCTTTTAAAGGTTGTTTGTTCCATTCTAAAGAATTGCTCTCATGATGTAAGGAAGAAATCATACTGTCTTTGCTATAGCAGAGCAACTCTCTTATCAAGCCATAGCTGTATTTAAATTATTGTCCACATTCTTTCGGCTCCACTACCAGATGACTAGAGCATCTGAGATATTGGACTACAGCTCTCGAGTTTTCTGTGGAAACAAATGTGTAACCCATATTCCAGATCAAAGCAGTCTTGAATTCTAGAAGTGTCAAATCTGTGACTGGATAGGTCTGTCACTGTTAGCACTGAGGTCCCCTGGATTTCTAGTGTGATAATGCGGGAATCTGGAAATGTCCGCCCCTTTTAGACATGCATATGGCCTTTCACTGAGGGCTTGAGGTGGAATCTGATTCCACAATATCAGCCCACTTTCCCCGGGATGTGCTCTGGGACTGCCGTGCCCACTGCCTCGGGTAAAAGCTGCTCACCACTGACCTGAGAGCACAGTGGGCGAGAGCCCTGCTGCTACTGCTGTGCTGACACGCTTGTCTTTCCTTTTGTATTGTAGCAGCAAGAAGGCAGGAGCCAAGGGCAAAGTCGGTGGGCGCTGGAAGTAAAGAACCAGGCAGGATGGCCCACAGTGGCATGCCTGAACCCTGCTGGTCTCCTCTTTCTTCCTTCACAAATCATTGTGTCCCCGTGCCTCAGCGATAACAAAAGTTGCAACATCAGCCTGAAATCGCGACATCAGCCTGGGCTGGCTATTGCTGCTGCTTTTCTTTATCCCCTCACCCCGGAGAAGTCCAGTGGTTTCCTGCATCAAAAGGAAGCAGGTTTCCCCAGGAGCTCAGACGACTCCTCACTGGTGTCTTCACTACCTGCTGAGCATGTTCTTGAATCCCCTCACACCAGCCCTGTGCCATCCTGTAGATTGCTGTGTACAAATCTCTGGATTTTGTAAATAAAGCGCGACCAGTGTCTACTTCAGTGACAATTCTCTGGAATGGTCTTTTGTGTTTTATTTAGGGGCATCCGCTTTTGCCAAGGATTTGGGTGCTGGGCTGAACCCTTAGTGTGAAACAGTCCAGTTCTGCAGCTAGGACTGCAGATACAGGTTTAATATAATTAATGAAGAATTAGGATGGGGACCCTGTTTTATGGCCACAACATGGGTGGACAACAAGGACCAACTCTGCCCTGGGGGAACTCACAGTCTGTGTGCTGCCAAGCATATGTGAAGCAGCCAGGAAAAGAATAATGGAAATCAAAGCCCCGAGAGTGAAGGATTAGCTCCACCGAAGTGGTGGTTTTCAGCACAGTGTTTCTCAAGCGCTGGTGTGTCACTGCAACGCGGAGCACCGCTGGTTCAGGTACTGCATTGAAGAGCTGGAGGCGACTGAAACCCTGCATATAATAAAATCTATCATCAAAGCCTGATTTGTTTTGGTTAATTCCGTGTAAAATCAAAGTCTGCCCCCTTCCAAACTGGGCCAGAACAGCATTAAAAAGCTGTGATTAAATTAAGGCCCCGAGCTCTCCTGTTGGATGTTTTTTCTTTGCCAGCCTCAAGACACTGTTAGAGAGAACAGCACCTATCCCAGGTGCTGTCTCTCCTCTCCAGACTGCCGCACTTGTGGCTCTTGCTACTGGATCGGTGACCACACAGGGAAGGTGGGGGGAAAACAAATCATTTCAGACCAGGTGAAGGGTTGCCTCTTGCCCTGGCACCCTGCAGCCCTTTCTGGCCCAACTACCCCACTGCTGCCTTGACCAATTGTGGCAAAGCTACAGGAGAGACTCCGAACAAGGCAGTTTCCTAAGCTAACTGGGCAAGTTACTATCTTTTCTTGTTTGCTTTTCTGGGGTGACTCGGGGATTTCTTCGGCTCTTCCCCTCAGACAGACGCATCGGCCTCGCTGCCGCTTCCCACCTGCGCTCTCCCCGCGTACCGCCCCGGCTCCCCGGGCCGCCCGAGTCCCCAGGTCGCCGGGCGAGCCCGACCCCCCGCCACTCCCCCTCACAGAAACCGAGGGGCGAGAGCGGGGCCCCAGGAGGACGGAACGGGGCTGCTCTGGTTCCTCCGCGCCGGCAGGGGGCGCCGCCTCCCGCCCCGCGCCGCGGCCGGGCTGCGCCATGGCGGCGCACGTCAGGAGGGTCGTGTAGGCGCCGGGGCCGGGGCCGGGGCCGGGGGCGGCCGCGGGGCGGTGGCGAGCGGGGAGCGCGGGGTGCTGAGGCGGCGTCTCGGTGTTTCCGCAGGTACCCGCTGCTCCAGCCCGGCGGCCCGCAGCTGCGCCTCTTCCGGCCTGACTTCTTCATGGTGCTGGTGCGGCCCGGCGTGCCGCAGCCGGAGGACACGGCGCAGTTCCGCGTCTCCATGGAGTGAGTGAGGCCAGCCCGGCCCGGCCCGGCCCGGTTCGGTCCGCGGCGGGTGTCGTGGGGAGCGGTTACCCACCCGCGCAGCGCTCAGGGCCCCGCGGGACGGGGCTGGGAGGCTGTGGCGGCGGGGCCCAGATACTTGTATTCCTCTTTCTCGCCTCTCCCCTGACCTTCTTCTCTTTGCTTAGAATGACAAAAGTGGATATCAAGAATTACCTTGAGAAAATATACAACGTGCCAGTAGTGGCGGTGAGGACCAGGATACAGCACGGTGAGTGCGGCCGGGAGCCCGGAGGGGTGGCCGCAGCCGCCCATCCCCGAAGGGGCTTTTCCCATGAGAGCTGCATCAGGTCGCAGTGCGTCCTCGTGCAGGCGCGGACCTGGCGACTCCTGCCAGCGCGGTGCTTCATCTGTTCCTTAAAGCAAATATGCACTGCTGTGTATTTGGATGGCTTCATTAAATTGTGACATAAGTTTAGTTTTATAAGGAAAAAAATGAGATTGAAAAGCCTTAAAACCTTGTTTTTTGCCTGGTTTCTGCAGTATGCTTTTGTAGTTGGGACCGCTTCTGTTTGACCACTGGGTGTCTCACTTCAACAGGAACTTCTTCAGGTGTTCTTACTAAATTCATATAAACATATATATTTTTAAAATTCTATGATTATCATCTGAGGTTATTGAGGAAGCACCTAGAGGATGTGTTATGGTTTAACAAAAAGAAAAATTTGTAGAGAGAAGTAAAATATTTTATTAGACTATCAGATAAAATTGGAAAAACATTTTGACAAACATTCTGTTTTTCAACCCTTGAAGTTATTGTACAGCAGCTACAGACCTGTCACCTCCACTCATGGTCCCTCCCAGCACCCCAAATAACCCAAGCATTTACCCTCCCACTTGTTCTAAGTTATTCTGAGCCCCAGGTGGAGCAGGCAGACCACTACATGAACAAAATAAAAGCTATGTGTGTGTATATACATGTATATCTATATATGTTCACCTCCACATATTAATAATTCTCAACCCAGAACATTGTATAGAGTTTGGATGCAGTGCGAAGTTGGGAAGATGATTTTTTTTTGTCATTTCTTTTTCATCTTGAGGCAATCAGATAAATGTTAATCAGATAAAACATGATTTATTGTTTAGGACATCTTCAGTGGCAGGCTTTTTTTTTGTGCATTTGTTCTAGCAAAGGAACTGATTGATATAATAGTAACAGTAGAGATGAATTTTAAAAAGGGATAGGGAAAAAGCTGGAATAGAGGAAAATGGGAATGAAATAAAAGGTTCAAGATATGCTTGTAATACTTGGGGCACACTTTAAAAAAAAAAAAAAAGAATACACATATAGTTATGTGAAAAAAAAAATATAAAATGAAGCTGTAATACCAAAATCCAATAGACCTAAATATCTATAGTTCTAAAGAGCACTGGAAAATATTTGTGCTTGTCCTTTTAGCCATTTTGTTGCCCACTGCTATTAGAAATGGTGCTAGAATATATATTTTGAGGGATATATATTTTGAGAGAAAGCGGTGAGGTGAGAGAAGCATAATAATTCGAAAGCCTAAAGGTTTGTCATGTAGAAAATAAATTGAACTTCAAATTGCACGGTGACCTGCATAATTGTTGAGAGTCAAAATGCTTTGTGTTTTTTTTTTTTTTTTTCCCCTCTCTGTTGTACAGTGTCATTTTCCTGAGAGGCAGACACTGGGACAGTAGGTCGTGCTCATGTTCTAGAGTATTAGGTGGGCAGTAACAGGACATGTTTGTAACTGTTTAGCAGGCATTTCTGCTTCAGTCCCCCAGAGCAGTTGATATAGTCAGGACTATTTATTCCTTCTACTCCCTACCTGGCAGACCTACCTCCTTACTCCCTTGCAGATTTTCTGTTTGACCATTTGACTGCCCGAGTTTGGTGGTGCCCCCCTTCCCTCCGAGGGTGAGGAGAGTAGGATTTACTCATTTCAGTATGTTTTAATAGTTGCAATATTACTACTAAGGGGTGTCTTTGTTAGTAGTGAAGAAATATTCCCCTTAACAGTAAAGCAAAGCTAAAGAAGAACCCCCTCCCTGCCAACCTTTGGCTTGGCTGTGCTTTGAGGAACTTGAAAGTTGTGGAAAGTAATGGAAGGGACTCTCTGTTTGTGCAGGCGCCCACAACAGAAGGAACCACAAGAATCAGAGAATAAAGAAGCCAGATTACAAGGTTGCCTACGTACAGCTGGTGAGTTAACATGGGTGCGTGCTGGGGTCGAGGAAGGGACTGGTAATCAGCCAAGCCAGATTTCTGCCAATCCTTTAATAAAGGCATCGTCATTAATATCTGCCAGACTGCATAAAGAGATTTACTGACTTAAATGATTTAGTGTGCAAATTCAAAAAAGTTCTTGATTCTAAAGTCCCATTTTGTTCGAGGTCTTTATGTAAGTTAAGGTCTGATGTCATATGGTGCTGCTTTGCCAGTAAGTTTCAGGCTGACCTTGTACTCGCTGTGCTGGAAGGTTCACCACTTGTGTGGTGCATTACTGAAATGTTCAGTAAGTGAAAGAATATAGCGTAAGGATGGAGAACTTTTTATTAAAGCTCTTGGAGAAGACTAAGGGATATTCCTTGGAGAGCTTTTAGTCATGTCTAGCAAGTGTGCTTTGTGGCTAAGCTGGGTTTTAAAATATATGTTGGCTGCCCAGTGGAAAAGAAGCTTAATGTTCTTAAAATTTTCTTCCATAACAGAAGCATATTACAGTTTAGACTTCTTTTGGATTACCTGTCCCCGTGTAAAAAACTCAAACAATCAAAAAGAAATCCTTCATATATAGAAATTAATTTATAGGAGGGCTATTTATGTTGTAAAATCATAAATTAAAAATTGCTGCTGGCAATGCAACCTCAGTGTTACTCCATACAAGGGATCTGTGTGTGGGGACTGTTGCATGATCTTACAGTTTAAAGTCTACATAAAAATTTATATACACTTGGGATCAAATTAGAGATACACAGACAATCGAGAATCTGACATTTCCTTTTTTTTGCAGGCCCTTGGAAATTTTTATCTTAGTTTTTTTTCTCTTGGGGGAGGGATGGAAACAAAAGTGAGGACAATGTAATTCACTAGGCGGCCTTTATCTTTGAAGGAACAGTATGCCCTGTTGATAGAAAGTAACAGAGTTATGCTTAGGTCAGGCCTAATCTTAGTTTACTGTGGTGAAGTTAAAGTTAAGCTCCTCTGCACAAAGATTTTGCATTATAGAAAAACACACACCTCTTTGAGGAATATCTCTGCCCTGGGCAAGGGGAACTTCTCCCTGATGGAGGGAAGGCTGTTCGTGTGTAAGTTTTTGTCTGTGAGGCATCAGGTACAAATGATTCAGTGAGAACACAGCTGAGGAAATGAATGCAAGGAATCATTTTTACCTGCTAGTCACAAGTTGCCTTCTCTGTGTTGTTGGTTAGTAGGTAAATGTAGACACTTTTCATCATCATGGATGCTTGCTGCTGATATTTGTACTTTTGGAGACTCCTTTCCCAGCGCTGAAACAGACATGCATTTTTACTGAGCACTGGTCATTCCTTGTGTTTTGGTTCACTGTACTTATTTTTTTTTTCCATTCACCAATATTCTGATGCCTCAGACCAGTGTCCCATTTATGTTTTTACACCTCCTTTGAACAGCGAGTGAAGTCAGGAATCCAGTGTCAGTTCTGAAAACAAAGGTTTTGTCTTCATTCTCATTCATGGTTTGATTTTTGGCTACTGCAGGCCTGATGCAGCCATTGTTAATATCTGCCTAATTTAGGGAAGTCTTTGGTAACCACTGTAAAATCCCTATTTTCATGAGAAGTATTTTGCATCTGCCGTGAGTCAGAATAGCTGGGCTTTCCCACCATTTTTACCAGCTGTGTTTTCTCTCATTAATCCAGTTTCAAGTTGAATCTGCTTATGTCTGGAAAAATAAGTGCTTGTTTTTGGAAGGTCTCGGGTTGATCTTTCTGTCGCTCGCTAGGTGGAAGTATTGCTCTTCCTAGGGTGACTTGCTGGCAGCTCTCTTGTGGTTTACCTGAATGAAGCCGAGTATATTCTCCTGACTAGCGATGCTTGCCTGCTCCATAAAACATCATCTTATGTGTCCCCATGCAACATATATGTCAACCTGCTGCCTTGAAGGAGAAAGGTGCGTGAAGTCATAGTCAATATACCCTTAAGTGTCAGATTAGTGCCCCAGCTGTCCCACATGTAAGAATTGTTGTCCTTTCTCTTCCAAATACTATTTCTTGGAGATTCAGAGCTGTTTACTTTATTCTCAGGCTGTAACTGGACAAATAAATGATCAGTCCAAGCATAATATTTTCACATTAAAAAAATACTTCAAATCATAGAAGGTTGTGGATCAACAATATCTTGCCATTCCAGAGCCTTCCAACCTTTTTATTCCCCTTTTGGAATGTGGTGAGAAAGATTCAAGTTATAGACTCCTGGCCATTGCTTTCAAATGCTTCTTTTTTACACTCTTCTATTTTCTTAATTAAAATCAAAGCAGCATATCTTTGCCAGCATAAATGAATGTCATACAACAACCTTTTTCTTTACTCTGATAAAGATAGAATTATCTTACTGTTATATAAAAGAAAAAAGGCCAGTGGGAAACTTTACAGTTGCATCAACATCAGAGAAATTAAAAAAAAACAACAACATCCCCTCCTCCACCTTCAGTGTTCTCACTGGTTTAGCTCAACAGGTGTTAGCACCCGTGGGAGCCCAAGTGTAGACAAGCCTCTGGAATCCAGACCTATTTTTAATTAAACCTGTTTTGAGAAATCTAATGGAGATGGCTGTAAAAAGGAGTCTGACCTTGTCAGCATTAGGACTAACACCTATTTAGCTGCATGAATGATGGCACAAGTGGGAGCATTTTTGCAAATGCTTTCTTCTTAAACCCTGGCTAGTGTCCTGTACATTCACTGTAATTAACCCATTTGCACATTAGATCTGAGAGCATTTTTCATCTTGCATCTAATGAATTTAGAGGAAAATTGGATTCTCTGTATGCCCTGGCATTGCCATGTGGATTTTAAAGCCTCTTTCTATGCGATTTAGCCATACTTGTTGTTTTAACATCAGATATTACCACAGAGATGGTAGGAGAATTATTTAAATGCATTGGATTATTAAACTTAGCTGCATTTGCTGCTACTGCTGGACCAAATCCCACACTGTTGGGAGTCCAACATTTTTTGGTTAACGACACTATAAACATCACTTTTCTCCTAATTCTGAAGGACAGTAGTAAGTGCTTCAATTATCTAAATAATCAGAAGACCTCACAGTTGTTTACATGGCCAGTGTTTGCTGCGTCATTCCTACACCATAATATCTGTGCTGACCTACTATTCCTAAACTTTTCAAGGGATGCAAAGGTCAGAAGAGTATAAGTGCGTTTGTGCTGGATAATCCTTCTTGCAATTTTCTGACATGAGGCTTAGCAGTGGAAAGGTTAACACTTGACTTCATAGACCTAATTATGGTCACTTAACCTCCCATTAAAATGAATGGAGGTAATTTGTACCACTTGATGTGGTAACTCCTTCTGTAGACTCTGAGAGAAAGGTGTGACTCCACCCTAAATAACCCAAAAGACTGAAATATAAGCTGAAAATATTTGCTTGGTGCTTAGGTCACCTTCCATATTGAAGAAGTTAGTATTTAAGAAATGAATCTTTGTAAGAGCTAGTATGTAAGTCAGTTTTACCTTTGGATAATGCTAAAACAGGATCAGATGTGGGCACGAGTAGAAGTGGTGCCCCTTTCTGTAGTCTAAACATTGAACCATGTATCTCGCTTGTATATACTTGTGGCAAAAAGAGAAGTCTCTGGGAAGACCCCCTAAATCCAGGATATCAATGAATAAAACCACCATGGTGCCTTTAATTTTATGCCAACAGTACCCTCTGTAACAACTCCCCCATAGCTCCCATAGCTTTCTTTTTTTTTTTTTTTTTTTCCTTCCTAATCCTTAAAAGCATTGTGAAGCTGTTTAGATACAGGAAGCCTTGGTGTTAGAGCTTGTCCTGAAAAACTCCCGTATTTGTCACTCTACCCACCTCACATGGGTGGAAAAATTCTTTTGCTGGCAGTTCAGAATCCAGTTCCAAAATAGATTAATTTATGTAAGCAAAATAATTTCTTTAACAATATCTTTACCTTTCTAGAGAGTTTTATTTTGGCAGAGCTGCGTCAGATAGGAGGGTGTTCTTGTCTTCTCCCCCCTGCCTCTGTGCTCTTCATTAAGGTAACTGTGTGCCATAGGTTATAAAAGAAGACCAAAACTTAGCTTTTTTTCTAGAGCCCATTTCAATTTGTTATCTTCAAAATTTAACCAAAGGAAGGACCTTGATTAAATGGCTTGCTAAAGGTAACACAGTGAACAATGTCAGGCTTAGGAATAAACCACACTTTTGCTTTCTGATTGCATATGCTAGCAGTTCATGTTCCAGCAGTCTAGAAAGTAGAAATTTAGTTGTTAATTTTATTCTAATTTAGGATTTCATTCTAAGGATGCATGTTTTCTTTCGTGTGGTTGTCGAACAGATACTTTATAGATGGGAAAACTTTTACAAAAGGAAAAAAAGTATTGTGTTTTGAACAGCATTACATTAGAGAGTGATCATCCATCCATTCCTTTGGTGGACATTTTTTTGAGAAGGTGATATGTGAGCTAAAACTTTGGTAGCCTCTGGAAACATGCCCAAGATGCACTGAATGTAAATATGCCTGGATGGACTCTCAGCCCTTTATGTAAGTTGATGCCTCCTGGTATTTGTGAAATTTTGAAATACCCAAAATACAGACTGCTTTTGAAAACTAGCTACTGAGCATGCACAACAGCTATTTTTCATACAGTTTTCATCACTCCAGAGTTTTACAGTGCAGTATTACTGCATAGCATTGTTACTTAAGATTTATCAACCTTCAGTTCTCAGGGTGTAATGTCTTGGCTGTTTCAAATCGTGTCTGGCTGCCAGCCAAAATCAGAATTTCTTCACAAAACAAGATCTGGAAAGAGCCAACATGTCTGTGCTGATTTTTATTTATTAAAAGACTCCAGATGCAGATTGACATTTTCAGCTCAATATTTGAGTTTCACCAGCCTTGAAATGGGAGCTGTGAGCGTTTTGATAAACAGCTGAAAGGTTTGTCTGGTTTCACTACAGCCCCTGTGCACATCTCACATCTCTCTGTTGTGTGTTTTTTTTTTTTTTAATTTATTATTATTATTTTAAATAAAAGCTGTTTTGCAATTCTCAGTGAAGTGAAATTACCATGGATGTTCTTCCTATGATTTAGGGACAACTTCCTTCGCTTCTGCAGTAAGAGAAGTGTGTTGGTGCTGGAAACCAATTGGTGCTGCAAAAGAACCCATGGAAAGTGCTGCGAAAGAACAGCCACTTACTACACTGTTACCAGTTTAAATAGTTCTCAGACTTTTGGTGTAGATGGTGTACAGCATGTTTGCCTGGAGTGTTTTCCAATTTCTTGACCCAAATGGCTCTTTTCCACAGTGGATGAGTTGTTAGAATTGACCTTGCCTGTGCTATAGGTGCCATTGGGCTGGATGGCTGCTTGCAGGGCAGTTGGAACATAGTAATGTTTTTTTCAATGTAAATAAACTTTGTATGCTGAAGTCTTGGGCAGTCTTTGGCCTTGATGGTGCTTGCTTTCTACTTCTGGAAGTTTCGATGGGCTACAGCTTTGGGACAGTTTGAGGACGCTAATAAGACCTGATCTATGCTTCAAAATGCAACTGTGCTTTAATTGTCATGGGGCAGCATACCTGTTGGTAATTTAAAAGTACAAAAGAATGTAAACCCCAGAGTATACACTGGGGAAAGGAAAAGCATGATTTGTTCCAGTTGAGCTTATCCAGGCGAGAATCTAGGAAAGAGCAATGTACACAGCAGCTCCCTTGTTGTTTTTGTAGTATGGTCAGGCTCTTAGGAAACCCCCAAGAAGTATGCACTACAAAAACAAATGCAGCATTGCTGTGTATGAGTTGATATTTCCTAGATTTTAGTCTGGACAAACTCAACTGGAATAATTCTTTTTTTTTTTTCTTCTTTTTTTTCTTTCCGAAGTATATAATTGAGATTTGAATGCTTTCACACCTGTAAATTACCATGTTGAACATATATGGCTGAATGAATCATAACACACACTCAGCTGAGTCAAGGACATGGTGACAATTTCTTCAGATTTAATTATGTCACGTTTCTGTTTCCTGTATGTACTCTAGGTAGCCATGTTGTGGAAAGCTAATTTGATCTCCTTTTTGCAGCCATTTTGTAACTAGACCTCTGGGCTGTTTATATTTCCTGGCTAAGGGTAAAGAATGGGTGATTTGCAAAAACTATCTGAGGTAATTGAATGCTTTTGTTGAGATTTCTGTGTACAGTCTTCTGCTGAAGAAGTTTAGGAGTGCTAAGGTTTGTAAGTATTTTGGAGAATAATTTTGAAGTGATCCCTAACAGTTAAGTGTTTTATTATGCAAAATTGTATACTGAATGGAAAGAAATGGAAGGGCTGATACTGTTGAATTTAATGAAGTTGTGCTTAGTGCAAACACCACTTAGAAAGTAAGTAGATAATGTTAATGGGATAGAACATTTCCACAGAATAATGGTTTCCTGCTGTTAGATAAAAAACAGAGACCAAGCAAATGTTTATTTTCCAAGTGGGAGACATAGATCTGATGATGATGTACTAAAATGACTTGTCTGTTAGGCAGAATGACTGATGCAGATGTAATCACTTTAATCTCATCACTGATGTATTAGATAGATTGTTCCCACTGTAATTGTTTTACACTCTAGTTTTTATTCCTGCTGATAACAGACCTCTGATAATCTGTTATTCTGTATTCCCACATTGCCCCCTGGAGTAACAGCTGCTAGGCCTGAATTGTGGCCTTGTTGTACTTAGATGAGGTCTAAACAACTATAGCCATTACCCATGTTCTAAGCATTACTGTGACCAGTGCCGCCTCCTCCCCTCTCTTGTCCTCCCACCCTTCATGTGTTTTGCTGATGGTGTTAACTTTAACAGAGTGACTTATTGCACTGGTCTTGCTGTTACTGTATGACTCGGTGCATCTTGAGGCTGGTTTGAAATAGAATATTTCAAGAAGTGCCCCATCATTCACATTCATTCTTCAAAGAGTAATGCCACTGTCTTAATTTGCATACAGAAGGAAAGAGGCTTAAAATTAGGATACTGGGAGAGTGTGTGTGTCTATGAGGGGACCGGGCAGGGGTTTCGGGAGGGGACAGGTAGATAAGGTTTTGCTCCGTCTGAAACTTCACAGTGATATATATTCTCTGGTAGTTTTAAACATAGGCACCGTAGCTACTGCAGAAAGGCTGAAATGTTTATTTGACCATTTGTTTTCTCATTAGGGCCAAGGACAAACCTTCCAGTTTCCCAACCTATTTCCAGAAAAAGAAGAAACGTCAGAAACTCGTTCTTTTGATGACTTCAAGAAAACGTATATCGAGAAAGAGCAGCAGAGGCAGAGGGGTGACCCCAGGCGAGGTGGAGTCCCAGACTGGTTTGGACTGTGACGCAATAAGCCAGCTACTCGGAGGGATTTGAATCAGCAGAACTTGCACTCTCTGTCTCTTCTTGTAATGACCAAGGGTTTATTTTTGAGCAGCCCTTCCTAGCATGTGTTTTTACCTGGCTATTTGTTCACAACTACAACAAAATGGTCCAAAAGAAATAAAAAGGTAAAATATATCTGACTGCATCAGATCTTTCCTGCGAACTTGTTGTCTGTTTCTAAAATGCGGAGTTGCTTGTTATTGTTTCTGACTGGGAGAGTGTCATTTTGCTTATCCTCATCCTGTTTCTGTAGGTCATTTGAGTAAAGTAGGAGATGCAGTTTTCAGGATAAGTGTGTTCTGTGTTGAACAGAACGTATAAAAGGCAAGGCAGGACAAACAGGGGTGGAAAAGGAGTTGTAGAAAAGCTTGACAGTGGGTTCAGAAGGTGGGTTCGCTTCTTGACAGCTCTGCTTTCCTGCTGTTTTATGGACTGCCATAGTCACTCCATAGTGACTGTCTTCCCTGAGGGCTGTTTGTGTGACCTGATTTCCCCCCTTTGTTAAATGGCTGTGAGGCCTCTTGGGGCTGGGCCGTGCTTGCAGACCTGCCTGCGTGTGTTTGAGTCCGAAAGGCTTCAAGGAGGGGACGAGCGTGGTGGCCCATGCCCACCCGCTGCCATGTGCTGCAGGTGGCTGCCCGGCCCCAGGAGTGTTTCCTGGCACGGCTGTGCCCGTGTTCCTGCCCGCAGCTACCTTGCAGGGCTGGCAAGAGCCCTGTGTAGACACAGTTGTATTGGCATAAAAGTGTTGCTGCCAGTGTAGACTGCTTTGTGCACAGGACTAGTGAAAAGACTCTTTTTACTTTTTCTGGTTTAACTCCCTCCACTTCTAGGCTGCTGATGTTGCTGCAGTGGTAGGACTTTTCTAGGCCTTTAGGGCTGCTGTATTCAGGTTTTTCTTTTGCCTGACTCTACTGTTTCTCCTCACTTTGAGCATTATTTCTCTTTCCCTTTGTCATGTCATGTGTTCTCCTAATGTGTCAGAAACAGTAGAAAAAGTGAGGGCTAGGAAAGACTTTCTTACAGATAAAGAGAAGGCTCCATTTCTGCAGGCCAATAGCTATGATGGCAGCACATGCAGGGTTAAAGGTACAGCTAAAGTTTCCCTGCCTTTTGGACTCTGCCACTTGAAGCGGTTGGCAGGACAGTGAATGAACCCTTGCCTCAACTCTGCTACCCGGGTACTCTCCTTTATTGTTCTATGTCTGAACTCCTTGTTTGGACAGCTAGCAAGATGTTTACAAGGAAACAGCTGTTCCCCCCGAGAAGCAATCTGAGGAGGATTTTAGGCACCCTCTTCTGTTCATTAGTCGTCTCTTTCCTCCTGCTACTTCCCCTCTGCACGACAGTCGATCATCTCCTGCGGTTTGTTGCTTACAAGTCCAGTAACTCTCCCAGCCCACTCTTTGTCAAGTTTCCAAGAGGGATCGTGCACACGATCTGCCCAAGTCAGCTGGTACTTAGAAAGAGAGATGCTCTCAGAGAGGAGGGAGATAAGGGAGGATTTGCTACTGCCATGCTGCTGATAGAGCTACAATAGTAGAGGTGGAAAAATACTGAATTCACTGAAAACAGTTTTTGTTTGGCATCTCTACAAAGCCAGTGCTTTCAGAGTTTTTTAGTGACACGTGAAACTTGAGGTTAAACAAGGAACTGCCCTGCAGTTTTAAAGTAGGAAGTCTGAATTTGTCTAGATAAAAGGGTTTCCCCTGATATGTACAGCTCTCATTTATGTATTTATTAAGGGGGCTGTCTCTCAAGCTGCTAGCTGACTGTGGAGTTGATCCTTATTGGGACTGGCAATGGAGTCAATTCATGCTGGAACTGGGGCTCTGCTCCTGCAGTCTAATGTTGTGCAGTTTGCTGTCTTCCCTTTCCTTTCCTTTGTGGTGGCCTCTAACATAGGTAACTCCGTCTTCTCTGTGGTGAAGATAATTGAGAAGAATTCACCTGGTGCTGCTATTTATCTTCCTAACTGGTTGGTCAACCTTAAGCAAGCGAGCAGACAGGTGTGTGTTAGAATGCAGCCGCACTTGCCTAGAACTACATGTTATGTGTGAGAAAGTTCCTTATATATTAAGGGTGTATTAACAGTCAGCCTCTGCCTTCCCTGTTCTGGTGCTCCAGAGAGGTTGGAGTCACCAGCTCCTGTACTGTCTTTGAGGATCGATGCTGAGAGGAGTTTATTTGCAGTTCCAGATATATTCTAGGCTGAGTGAGTATCAAACGTCTAGGACAGATCTGCCATGTTTTGCTGCTCTGTAAGTTCTTTGTGGATGATTAATTTCTAGCTCGTATTCAAGGCAGGTTTCTGTCTGGAATGTCCCAAAAGGGAAGAAAACGATGAGCATACCTGTATTTTTACGGAGCTGCAGCAACCAAATTCTGGCATATACTCAAGTTCCTCTCTCTCCAAGAGAAAACTTATGTTACCAGCTGCTTCTCAAATAGTATTCCTGTGAAATTAAGGTAAGATTAAAAAAAGAAAATTAAAAGTCCCCGATTCACCGTTATTTGGCTTTAATGCCTCTGATTGTCACAGAAATTAGACTTTAAAAAAAGATTTCAAGTCCTTCCCAGTCCCCTGCTGGTCGGTGTTTCTGAGGAAGTGCCAGTGGCTTTCAATGTTTAGTATGATACAGTACTTCACAAATCCCATTCCCCATACTCTACAGGTAGGATAGAAAATAATGGAGATAATATTTGAGTATGAAGGCAAAACTTGTATTACGTGCCAGAGGAGTACACCGAGTGAGTGGTGAAGCTAAGACACTCAGAATTACGTGGGTCTGTTCACTAAAATGTTCTCATTCCAGCACATCCATGTGAGGCAGAGGCTCCGTGGGTCCTGGGAGGCTGCATCTAGCCCTGCTATCAGCAAGGTGTTGAGCTGTCCTTGGCTCTATCAGCAGCCCTACCTGTGGGCCAAGAATTTGGATGTGCACTTGAATAACTCCTCCAAGGAGCAAAGTAATGGCCTGGTTGAAGAGGCTGATGTTCCTTCTGGGTGCAGGACATGGTGGGAAGAGCCGTGTCCCGCGCTTGGCACACGCCTCTGTGCAGCTGCTACCTTCCCTGACATGCAGCGGGGGCGCAGTTTCACTCTCCTCTCGATATGTGCAACCTCTCAAAGCGAGGAATGCGCCGGAACAGCCGGCGGATGCGCTGCTGATTGCGTGGGCCGCGACAGCAGCGACGCACAACCGGCTACCATGGGCGGTGCCTTAGCAGTACCAGCAGCGTGCTTCGGAGGAGACCTGTGCTGGCTTTTTGAATACTTTTATTTACTGTTTTTTAAAACAAACCAAGCTAAATTGCAAGGAGAGTCAAGTGGCTCTGTAAAGTGGCTCTCCTAGCACTGCAGCCTCAATGAGCTTTGTGCTCTAGATGCTGCTTGGCTGGAAGCTAATGGTAGGCTTGTTACAGGGGGGGAAGCGGATCCCGCAAGGAAGTGTGGGTGTGTGCAGGTGACAAACTTACGGTGTCTCCTAACCACTTGTCACCTAAGCTGTGCTACATGACCTCAGAGAAGAAAGTGCTCGTCTTCAAGGTTACTTTGAAGTAGCAGGCATAAGGGCAGCTCAGCTGGCACGAGGTTAGTCACAAAGCTGCGTTCGCTGCGTCTGTTCTCTATAAGTCCCCCTTTGTCAAAGCGGTTATTAAGTATTTCCTGCAGATCAGTGGCTACCTTTATTGTCCTGTGCATCATTCCCTCTTTGTTATACTACTTGGTGGTCAAGAGAAGAGAAAAAGTTAAATGGACTAAAAGATGGGAAAGAAGTAAATACTCTGCACTGCTTTGATGAATCCCAAAGGAGGCATATTCTAATCCAATTAGCAAATATCCCTGCTCTCTGCACAGGAAAGTCAAGTCACATGGAGGGTAAATGGCTCACTTCCACAACTGAATGTGTCTGAGAATGGGTAACCCAGAGCTTCTGATGCTTTCCCCCCTACCGGGACTCCTGAATTACTCATCTCGTGACAGAAAGAGGCATTCAGTGATCTGATCCATTGCTGAGTAGCACTAGCACTTCTGAATGAATGAAACACTGGGAAAACTTTGCTTACTTTATCCAAGGTGGTCTTGCTGTGGAAACCTTGTTAATGGCTGGGAAATTTCTGATCCCTCTAGGTTGTTCCAATTATATCAAAATCTCTCCCTCCCCTGCCCCGAGGAAAATAATTTTCCATATTTCAATTGATAGACTGTAGGACAGACAATTACTGCTTCAGCTGCAGGCTGTTTGTGGAATAACTTGCAGTGAGAGATGAGGGTTAGGCAGAGGACGCCTGCGTAGTGTGTGGAACCGGGAGGGGTACACAAAGCAAGCTCTATTTTTGCTAGGAGGGCTGAGAGCTGTGAAGCTGTTATCTTGACAGTGCTGCTTTCTCCTGAAGCAGAGTTCAAGGACTGCTCAGAGTCCAAATTAAAGCAGTTGTCTGCGAATGGCTTTCCAGGGTGGCCTCTATGCCAAGGCTCAGAGGTACCATGGCTACAAAGGAACATTGTGATAATCCCCTCTGACCTCATGAATGACACAGATCATAAAATTTCATGCCATAGGTTCTGTGCGTAGGCCAGAAGCCTGTGGTTGAACACTACCTGGAAAGGATTTCAAGGCTTAAACTTGACCAGCACGGCAGGGCAAAGTGAGTTTCCCTGAAGAAGCTAGGCCCAGGCGACACAAGTCAGCAACACGTTGTCATCTGATCTGTGAATTGCTTGAAGTGGTTGTAGTAGGGAAAACTCAGTCTTGCTGTTTAGGAATCAGATGTTTGTAGGAAGGGGAGGTAATTTCTGTAAATATTATTATTTTTTTAAATGCAGAAGGTTTTAGAGTAGCCAAGATAACATCCTAGCTGAGATGTTTCTTTTAGAGTGATTTATGGCTGTTTAGACAGAACGTAGCTCTGTGCATGTTGTGGCTTATCAAAGTGTGCGCTGCTGGTGCTGCTGCTCTCCTCAGTCAGAGGACAGTAGCTAGGTCCTGGGGCAGAACTACTTGGTCCTGTTGCAAAACTCATAGATGATTATCAGTCTCTTCTCTCTTCCTGCCCTCAGCCACTTGCAAATGCTATGAATGAAAATTGATTAGAATTTTGGATTGCCAGCTAGGTTCAAAACAGGAGGCCAGACACACCACCACTGTGTTTGTAGAAGAATGCAGAGCTCAGAATTATGGACTGAATTTTCCTCTGTGGAGCCTGGTGCTTTAGCAAGCATTTTGAGGCCACAAAGTATTCTAGGTAAGCAAGTCTTACTTGAGATCTGACCATTAGTTAGTGACATTTATGTTTCGTTGTGTAAAGTTCTTGGCTTGGCTTAGGAGTTGAACAAGCCTGATAATCAAGTCTTGAAAATCTTCCTTTCCTGGAAAAGCCATGGGCAGCTTGCTCTGCTGAATCAATGTGGTTTAGAAGTATCTTAGCTGTTGTCTGTGTGTCCACCTGAGAAAGAAAGATTTCTGAGAGGCGCAACTCAGCGTAGCAAGCAAGGGTGCAGGGAAGTGAAATGAGTAGATTAGAAAGGGAACATCTGTGTCATGAGCAAGTGTTATCCTCCTAAATGGAGAGAGAAGCCAGGGAATCATTCTGGATCATGTGGTGCTTTTCCCGTGAGCCTGTGCTGAAAACTCAGAGCTGCAGAAGGCCTTTTAGGTCATGCAGTCCATCTCCCCAAATAGAGACTGCTGCAGGCGGAGCTGTGCCAGTGCTCACACACATGGCAAGCCCAGCGTGTGGTGTGTCACAACAGCTGTCAAAGACTGGTCGTCATACCCAGAGTCTCTAAACATCCTGTTTATCCTTGTGAGGAGGAACACTTGATTGAAAGATAAATACCAAAAAAAAGAAAAAAAAAGAAAAAAAAAATAATGGTGCTAGGAACAACATTTGCCCTTGGGCTAACGAACCTGAAAACAAAAGAAAATAAACACAGGATGGAGGCAAACAGATTTCCACACAAGGCCAGATTCTAAAAGGGATTTAGGAGCTTAGCTTTTTTTGGCATGCTTGAAAACGAAAAAGCCGTGCGAGTGCCAGGGCTTGTAGGGCTCCGTATGTGTCTGAGTGCGTCAGGGAAGAGTGCGGGGAGACACGGGGCAGCCGCAGAGGTGCGAGGGGAATGACGGAGCTGCCTGAGAGCTCTGGGCAGGGTCACCCTGGGGGCATAGCTTGCACCTTTTTATATTTAATTTTATTTTTTTATTAAACGCACCGAAAAACTCTACAAGTTGGCAGTGAGGACCTTTTTTTCTTCCCCCTCTGTCTGTTTGTTTGTTGTTCATTTGTCGCTGCACGGGAGGTCTGTTTACTTTGCTCAAGAGAATGAGGGACCCAAGAGACACTGCTCTGCATGCAAAGCTTTTATGGCAGGGGTTTGGGGAAGAGAAGGGGAGGAACTTTCCGAGCCTTTTGAAACAGAGCTGAAAGAGTTTGCAGGCTGTTTCTTTTGCTTCTTTGCCCAGCACACGTTGGGCCTAATGTTGCTACTGCTTTTACAGGCATGGTTGTGCTGTGGACTTCAAAGGACTGGATTGGTCCTGCTGTTAAGGGTTGATCAGGCAGATCTCAATAGGGTGAGCGTCAGGAGGCCCAAGAAGCTTCTGGGCTTGATGTGGAGCCTCTCATTATCTAATGCTGCAGAGCACCCTCCCGGACCAGAGGACCTGTTTTGGTGGTTTGCTTTGAAATCGCATGTGTAGCAGAGCTGCTCTCTCCTGCCACCTCCCCAGTAACCCTGCTGAATGAACCGGCCCTGAAGACTGAGCTGGATTTAGCTCTCTCTGTACAGCAGGATCCTGTTGCAGACAAGCCAAATGATGCCCATCATTGCAGGGTTTTTTTTTTTTTTTTTAAAGGGGCTTTTCCAAAGCTCTGTGGCAGCCTGCTGCTGCTGCTGAATTTTGTTGCTTTTGATGATTTAGTTAACTTCTGAATGTCCTAGTTTCCCCAACTGGGCTTCACAGTGATTGTGACCCAGCTGAAGGTCCAGCTGACCACAGGGCGGTAGAGCTGAGCACTGCTCTTATTTCCTTATTCCCCTGGCATCTCAGGGGACGAGGCAGCTGCATCTTCCTCATGTCCTAGGGTATAACAATACTCAGAAGAAACCGGAGGAAAAAAACAAAGGTACTGTGCAAGGGTAGTGACTGTCTTTAGAGTAACCAGTAGGCACAACCATTGTGTTGTATGGGTAGGTAGCAGTTAGCTCACCATAATGTGAGAAAGTCAAGGGAATAGCTGAAGAGTGTGATGGATAATTCGGCTATTGTGGCCTTTAGAGCAGTGCGGTCTTCTGCTGCTTGTAGCTTTCTCATCCTTTTTAGCTTATGAGAGATGATGGAAACTGATGAAACTGCCTGTAGCTCAGCCTGTGCACTTTGTGTTCATTGGAGCTTTTCTCTAGCAGTAGTCTGTTCTGTGACACAGCCCCAGCGCATAGCAGAACAGAAAAATTTAGATTGGCACAGGGTGCTGGTTCCTTTTATCTCCATATTTCCTGTTTTAATCAACAGGAAAACTACTCGACAATGCTGAAACCTCTTTCTGTGCTGTAAAGGATCCCTTAAATGTTGAGACACACCATGTTGTTTTGGCTGCTCTGTCTGCAAAAGGAGGAGGAGTTCAGAAACTAGCTGTGAGTGTTGTTACGGAAAGAAAAAAAGACCCTTGATTAAAAAAAGAGAGTTGAAAAGCCCATAATTGTTCATGCTGGTGGAGGGAGGAATGAGAGGAAACGTGATTAGAGATAGGCTGTCCAGAAATACCTCCCTTTGCAATATATGCAAGTGGGGACTGTCAGTGAACCCAAAGGAAAGCACAGAAAGAAAAAGACATGGAAATATTTTCACTCAACAGTGAGTTAGGTTGGTGTTGTGCAATTCATTGCTATAAGATATCGAGGCCAAGAGCTTTGCTGGATTCAGACACGCTTCTGACTGTTTCTGTGGCTAACCAGGATATCAGAGGGCTAATGGTAACATTAAAAGTACGAGAGTTTTGAGAAGCTGTCAGTGCCATGTGCGTCAAGGCATAAAACAACTCCAGGAAACAGAGGTAGGGATGGCCAGAGGCTAACTTTCTTGGGAGGGAAAATAGCCTGTGAGCTATCTCTTGCAGGGTTGCTTGTGCTGACCTCTGGATCAGCTTCTGTCATGTTACAGAGTCCTAGCCAACATGGAATGTAGAAAGAAGGCAAATTTTCTATGGTATTTTTTTTTAAAGGGCTGTCTCACCTGTAGTAATATATCTAGTCATTAGTTAGATCTCTCTGTGGGGAGATAGAGCATCTTCTGCATTCTGCTCTCACAACTGCACAGCCATCAGTTGTGACCATCTCAACTTCCACTGAGAGGGAAGTCAATTCCTAGGCCTAGGAATCAGGAGAGGGAAGCTGTGTTTGCAGCTGAGCTTAGGTCAAGTCCTTCGGCTTTCTCTGCCTTGGTTTTGTGTCATAGAAATTATCTAGGGATAACCTCTTTCTTCTTTTTTTTTTTTCTTTTTTTTTTATTCCCCTCTTGATCCTTGATTAGCATTTAGGGAATCTTTAGTGAAAAGTTCCCCCTCCCTTTCCTCTTTCACTGATTACAATGCACTTGCTACACGTGACATCAACGTATTGAAGTCTAGTTTTCTAGTTTGCTTTGTCTTCACACTTGAACTATCTGGCCAGAGTAGCCTGGGAGCTTGCACATCTTAGCTGTGGAGGCATGCAGTTCAGTAACATCTCCCCAGTAAGAGTGGTTTATGGTATTTTGCTTTTGCTGCTTTTAATAGCTATAAGCAACTTCTGTGCAGAGTGTTTCTTGACACTTTGTGACCAGCTGGGTGAGGGGCCTTTGTATGGGTTTGAAGCCTGTAATGAGTGAGAAGAGCAGAACGGGTTCCTGACTGCTCTGGTCACTTGCTGTCTGCCAAGGAATGCTGGGACCAGAGGTCATTGTTGCACAAGTAATTAAAGATTCATCAGCACTACCTCTTCGATTGCTTAAGGCCATTGTAGTAAGGGACGGCTACTCCTGCCTGCCCATAGTTATTTGTTTTTTTTGCTTGCTTTGTTTTTCTTGGCTTGCAGGGAGGAATTATGAAGACTCTTGACTAGGATCTGGAAGTCCTGCATTCTAATGCATTTGGCTGTGGCCCTGGCTGTGTTGTGGTACATGTTAGTATTGAGGAGTGTAGTGTCCTTAGGGCCCACTCTCTTCCTGTTCCTTCCCCAAACAGAGCTGCCAGAGAAGAGTGCTTTGGTGGTGCTCAGAAACAAGGAATGAGTCGTCCAGGTCATGGCACAGGCTGAGTGAAGAAGCTACACTGGAGAATGTCTATAGAGCAGTGCATCTGAATGGCTGTAATGGCATCTGCCTTCACATTAGCAGATGCAGGGTTTTACTACAGCTGTACTGGACTTCGAAACTTGAGACTGGCTTAAAAAATTAGGGTTTCTTGCACTTTTTTATTTATTAGTTTTAAGGGATTCTTTCCTCTGTCTGTGGTTTCAACTCTAAAGTTTGGATTTTTATATCTTTGTGTTATAGACAAGAAATTATTTCTTTGTCTTTTAAATAGCTGTGGAGATATGCATACAGCTACGACCTTTAAAAAACAATAAAAAAATAGGAAAATACTGTGAGCCTTTAACAGACTTGCAAAAGCAGGACAGGCTGAGCCACACTTTAACCATCTGTCTCGACTGTCTCCTGAGAACTGGAGTCTTTGGTCTCTGAGGAGCACAGCCCACAGGCATGGGAAGTCATGTCGGCATCCTTCTGTTTCTCCTTCTGTGGATGGTCTCAACTATCAAAGAAAGGAGCCCCTATTGTACTGACTGCCCTTGTGCTTCAAGAGCCAAAGAAGAAACAGCTGAGAAGCGGGGAGGAAGGGTGAGCTGTCTGTCAGCTCCATTGGTCCAGGGGCACCACAAGCGAGTCTGGGGATGTGGCTGACACCAAGTGGGCATTTCCTCACCTCCTGGGAGTGAGATGATTTTGGACCATGCTCATCAGCTGCCTCTCTAAAGCCGCCTTGTTGCTGAAGAAGGTTTGCCCCTGAGAGCCTGGCTGCAGGCTCTTGGCTGTGGTCCAGGAACAGCTTGAAGGGCACATGTTGGGTAGGCAGTTGGAGCGGGTGATGGAGATGATCTGCCGAAGGAGGGAAAGCGCATGATGAAAGGGCGACCATTTGGGAGACCTTGTAGGAGAAAGGGAATGCAATAACTTGTCTCAATAACTCAAAAGCAGCTAGGGGCCAGCAGTGAAATTGCCTGGAATAACGGGCTGAAGCAAAGGAGCCCTAGTGGAATGATTGGGTTTGGCAGACCGAGGTTATTCTCTGTGATTGTCTGCGGGGGAGTTGAGTAACTTCTTGGTCAGTCTGTAGATTACGTCTAATCGACAGCCCCGGTGCCTGTTGCGACCTGGGATGCTCCAAGGTAACGCTAGCCTGGCAGCAGAGAGAACGGTGTCTCCAGAGGTCCTGGGGCACTGTGTTTTGACACGTGAATTTAGCTCCCAATGCAGCAGCTTTACAACAGATTCTGCGTAATGGCCTGTTCTGCATTTGTGTTTCATTTGCCTCCCATATGGGATCAGTTTCTCCCTTTTCTTTATTTTTTTAATAGTGTTTTCCTAGTCATAATAATCAGCATCCCTGCCTTCCCCCCCCATTTTTACACAGCTGGCTTTGATTGGGTTCAGTCCTGCAGATGCTCTTCTGCCTAGAAGAAGGGGCAAAGGTTCCCTTCGTTTCAGTGCGAGGCAGACGGCTGTGCCGGGGGGGCAGGGGAGGCCCTTGTGCTCCCTTGCTACTCAGCTCTTTGCTGTGGCCCTGACTGGCCTCTTGCCTAGTCGGTGAGTTTGCCAAATTGCGAGGCGATTTCTGCGCCGCAGGCCGGGAAACATCGCGAGCTGCTTAGGGTGCGCGTGCCCTTCTCGTGCTCTACTCCAGAACACCCGTTCTTGCCAGCGAGGGGCAGGATCCCCAGCTGCTCGCAGGTTTGTAAGGGGTCAGTGTGTTGGGCAAGGAGGTCCGTGCGCAGGCTGGGGCTGACGGGATTGCTGTGTCCGTGGGCTGTTTTCTGTGGGGCAGCTGCGGGCGACATGTGTCAAAGTGCATGAGGTGTATGGCACAGGACAAAGTAAACCTCCCCATTTAGAGAGGCTGGTAAATGTTGGAAGTAAAAAACACCCTGATTGCACAAATAATGTGTGTGGGGGGAAATATGCAAGATGGAGAGGCGGACTTCCCTGATTTTTAGGGCGTGAGTCAAACACGAATTGCGTGGCAGAGGGGAGAAATTTCACTTTGAGGCCACCTAATCCCCAGCTGCCTGGTGTGGGGTTTCTAGCAACTTCCTTTGAAGCAGCTTGTGCTGGTCACTGCCGAAGACGGACCATTAAGGACATGACTGCTCTGCCGCTGTGTTATGGCTATTCCTGCATTCCAAGCACCATCCAAGAGAATGAGACATAGCATTGCACAAGAGCAAAAGAAAGTAAATGTTTACAGGCACAACGCACATTTCAGCTTGTTACATGTTCCTGAGCAGTGAGAGAAATGAAACAATAATTAAAACAGGTCCCAAGTCTCTGTGTGTATCTTGGCTAGAAGCGCAGTCTTCTTGGAGTGCTGCCTCTGCCTCTCTCTGATCCCAGGCTGAGCAGTACCACTGGGCCGTTACATCCAGGTCAAGGTCTTTCCAGTTACTCAACGTACATTGTCCTTCTGAGAACTGCAAAACCCTTCTGGTGAGGCAGCTTTATGGCTTGCGATAGACTAGGGGCTTGATGCTTTCCCTCGCATGGTGATAATTGTGCAGGACCCCCTGGCTGACTAGGAGACACTTAGCCATGGATATGTGACCTTTTGGCAGGAGGTAGATTTATAGATTGCTTTATCCTTCTGGGAGGAAAGGGGGTGGGGGGAGGAGCAAAAGACCAGAGCTGAAAATAAGTAGACATTTAAATCAGTTCTTCCCTGAATTATCCCTTTTTAATAGTCTCATTTGGCTCTTTATGTCTTTAGCTAAGCTATTAGAGTGCGAAGGGGCCGACATAGCTCAGGGCTGTATCGTCACACCTGACAGCTGTGCTGGGAAGCCAGTGTGAATAACTGCCTCTGCTGTCTTGCTCAGACCATAAGGTTAGTCACAGCAAGGCTTGGAAGTAAGCAGAGAGCAGAGAGATGACTCTAAAAGACCGTCATCTAAGAAATACCATATGGCTCATGGTCCTGGTACATCCCATTCTTCTCCCAAGCTTAGCTTTGCCTTGGTCTTTGCACTGAGGAGAGAACTTAGGTCACCTTGAAGTTAGTTCTTGGCAAGAAGAAGGGTCTTTGTAGTAATGATCAGCACACTGTGCGTGTAGCACGGGAAGTTAGACCTCAAGGGCTTTTTTTTTCTTTTGTGCCCCTGAAACGTACTACATTGGTCTGAGACTGTCATTATCTGCCAATGAGCAACAGCCTTAGCTGCTGACTCGCTTCTCTCCTTGGCGCTCTCAGTTGAGCAATGTACTAGTTAGATATCATTCCTTTTGCTTGAAATAAGGATGGTGTCTATTGAAGGTATAAATCTCTATGCTTTCTGTAAGGAATAGATTGAAATGACCAAAAACATTCAGCAACTTGTGCAACAGAACATCTCCAAAATGGCACCTACAAGCACTACCTTTCTACCTATATTTAAGTCGTGACAAATATCTGCAGCCATTGCTGAATCTGCAAGTAGATGGGATCTGTTATCTGCCTTATAAAATACAGGGTGTTTTTAAGAGGTGACAGTTGCATGGCTTCTTGACTTATGCAACCAAGTTACTTAAACTTCTTTGTTGTTATGGAGAAATGTTGGCTTTTCTGTAGGGCAAGTTGCAAGTTGCAACCTGCTTCTATGCAATGGGCTGTTACAACTTCTCTTCAACCTTCAGAAAACTGGGTTTGATTTGAGAACTGCTGGATTTATTGTAAAAACAAATGATAATGTTTGAATGAAGTCGAGGGAAAAAAGTTGGCCAGTGTGCTTTTGAATCAAAAAGTCATGAAAATGCCTTTAAGAATGTGTTGTTTATGTTTCTCTTGCTCAAACAGCTTACCACCAGCTTTTCAAAGTTGCTGTATAGTTAAATCTCCTTAATAACTTGAATAGCAGCTATTGTTGAGGAAAATATAACTCACCACCATTAGAAACACTTATGTTGTATAATGTGTGGAGATCCCAGCATGGTTAAGGTGCCAAAGCTAGTCCTGTTACTGATGATGAAAAGTTGTTTTGTTCTCCCTTTTCCAGTGAAGTTTCAGTGGAAATAATACAGAGCAAAATAGATGGGCGTGATGACATTTCTCTAGCTGAGAGCTATCAAAAATCTTCCTGTAAAGATTACCTCCTTCAGTCTTACTGGAGCAGTAAAGGCTTGTGTTTGTAGAGCGGAAGCACCAGCTTTTCAGAAGTCTGATGTTTTATAGAATGCTTGACACACAAGCCATAATTCCGGGATTTTGATTGCCTTTTTAAGTCCTTGTGCTTTCAAATTCTTGGAGCTAATTTTCATTGACAATAGGAACATTCCTTGAAAAATGCTGATGTAATGAAGTACGTACTACTTGAGATTAATAGATTTATTCAGTGACTCCTTTTTGAAACTTTTGCAAAGTGTCTTAACATTTTTATGTTTCTCTAACTGCCAACAAAATCACATTGCAACAGTTTGCAACATTAGTCAGATTTTGACACTAGCTCACGCAACAGGCAGTTTTCACAGTCAGGAATCATAAAATACTAAAGAAATTGCCATTATTTGAAAACTAGACACAGTTCAGTGAAGCAGATGGACTTGCTAACAGTGACTTAGGAGGTCTGTAGCACAGCTGTGTTGACACGGATTATAGACAATCAAAACTGTATATAAAGTGCATGCCATAGTTTTAGTTTTAAGCATATTGCTAACATTTAATGAAGTGTGTAACCTTATATGGTTTATGTATTTTTGTACTGTAGCTGCAAGTTATGCTAAGGCCTTGGCTAAACCTCCTCAGAAGTCTCTACTGCTATTTGTAATGCAGGCACATAGACCTAGAGTGCCAATAAGCCTTTGATTGAATCTTGATTAATGTAAATATGTTAAGCCTGTAGGTGCCATTCCAGCCTAAGGAGCTTCTTGCAGCTTTTAGCCATGTCCACATCAGAGTTAGACTCCCTCTGCTTCAGATACTTTCCAAAGACCATCTGAAGAATGTTTGGACTCACTCGTGAAGGATCAGGAATACAGACATTTCCTGAAGCCCCTAGCTTTCTTGTTTGCAACACCATTCCAATAAAAATTAAGCCCTCAGACACAAACTTAGGAAAGGAAAGAGGAAAACAGAATTCTGATATGTTTCACAACTGTGCTCTCTGATCCCTAGAGAAAGGTTGGGTAAGAAATGTTGTGTTCTTACATGCTGGTCTGTCTTCAAAGTTTTCAGTTAGCTCTGTTTTACTAGCAAGGTCTCTTGGGGTAGGTGAAGAAGTTGCCTAATTGTTTCAATGCGTTGCTGCATTGCTTCAACTAACTGGTTCTTTGTATGGCCAAACTTGGAAGGGGAGCAGTGATCCTTTGATGGATACTTTAACGTCCTTTGGATGCCGCAGATGAGATGTATGGTGGGAGGAGGACGACGTTCTGGAGCCTGGTACTTTACAATAGGCTCTTGATGTTCGAGACATTTTTCAGAAATGAGTTCTGCTCTGGCTCTGATGCATCTCACTTTTTAGTACCTGTTTTGGTGCCAAATTCCTATGCTAGTTTGCCAAGTAAGCATGCCGAATATATGCAGCTTCTTGGGTGTGTGGAATGGGACAAGGCAACCCCAACGTGGAGCCTAGCTTCTCTCAAAGTAAATCTTTGGGCTATAACCCTCCTGATTTACATCACTGTCAGCACATGCTAAGAGTTCTGCCACAATAATTGCAGGTGCATGTGATAGGAAAGGAGGAAGAACCAGGGGAAAATGCCTGACACTTTTTTTTTCCTTCCCGTTGTGAGAATATTTTGAAGCATCTTCACCTTGGCAGTGACTTTTTTTGGAGTAAAGGTAGGGCATGTAATGATGCAGGTTGGGTCTGCATGCAAAAAACAGACTACTTGCATGCTCTCTCATGCCTTTCCATCTAGACTGTCAGCTACAGATAATCAAGACCCTAATAACAGGGCCTTTCTCCTAAAAGGCTGCTATAAACTGTAACCTTTCCAGCTTGTTCTTCACCCAGTATAGCTCTCATCTTTCCTTGGTGAGCATCATCAGAGCTTTTTACTTTTTTTCTTTTGCCTGTGGTTGCTCTCTTCTAATCCTGTGACCCTTGATACCTCCTTGGTTTGGACATCTCTGCACAACAGCAACAGAAAAAACAGGCTCTCATCCTGGTTTGTTTTCTACGCTGACGGGTCTTTATCTTCTGCTTAAGGCCCACCCTCAGTGCCTCCTTGTCCAAACTGCACACATGCAGGCGTTTCCCACAGCCACGTGCTGTTCTGCAGATATTTGGTCTTTCCTACCTCTTGACTGTTTCAGGTGTTGTTTTGGTGGCCTCTGATTTAGTGCTCCGTGTGCCTTTCTGTCTCTGTACCTTTCTCCATGGACTATTTTGGATTTTCTATCATGTCTGCAGTGTCTGAGCTCTCTCTGTCTGCTATAAAGTTTGTTCTGGGCTGGCTGACTTCTGACTACTTTACCAGGGTGCTTTTCACTGACTAGACCAGAGGCCAGTCATAGTCTGGACCCTTCCCAGGAGCTCAGGCCTGCAAATTGCAAGCTGGTGGTTTTTATATTTTGTGTGCGTGTGCTGGGGGGGACTATTTCCAGAAAGAAGGTGTTTTTATTGGGAATATGTTTCTTCCCAGTTAGCTGTGCCACAGTTAGTCTGAGGTTACTGGAGACTGGAGAAGCGCTTTAAAAATAGCTGTGGTGAGGTTGCCTACCTCCTTTCCAGGCAAGGTTTCTGGGTAGAGGCAGTTTTATAGGCAAATTGATATAGCCGGACTGCACAAGCCATAGGAGGGACCCTGACACCTTCCTAATGTGTGTGAGTGGGCAGATACTCAGGAAAACCTTGTCTAAACCTCTGTTATTCCATCTGTTTACTCCCATCTCCCATTCTGTAAATCTTAGTTCCGTTTTTGCTGTTGTATCGCAAGTTGCTCACTGTCACCTGGAGCCTGGGGAGGGAGAGTTTGTGTGAGTGCTTGAGTTCTCAAGAGCTCCAAAGTAGGCCTGTGCAACCTAAACCTCGATGTTTTTAATGGGGCCTATCCAAGATACGGTTTCCTATCGTCACTTAGCCTAACTGGGTCACTGTTACACCTACTGGTATAACAGTGCTACAAACAGTCGTAGACTGATGCCATTACTGTGTGATGACATTTCTCTGGCTGTCCAAATATTTCCTCTGACTTGTATTTTCTGTAACATCATTTTTCTCCTGTTTTCAATGGCTTACAACACATTTCTATGGTTTCTTTTTCTTTTTTTTTCATTTTCTTTAACATGTTTTTGCAACATGTTTAAAAAGTGCATAACAGTAAAATATTATTGTAGGACTTAGTATAGCTACCTCTCAGTTTTTCTGCAAACATGATAGTTCCCTTCACTTTCCTTTGTAAAATGAAAATATTTAATCAAAGTCAAAATCATATTAAAAAAAATAATCCTGTCAGCCTTTAAAACATGCAATGCCTTGATTTGTGATTCCCATAAAAATTGTGTTGTCTTCGGCCAAAGTTAAAGGATGAATTATTGCCTTGAGCGGCCGAAGAAATGAAAAATAGTGGAACCTTGTCTCCCTTTAACGCACATGTTCTGGGGGTTACCAATGATGTCATACCTGTGGTTGTGTCCTTGTGTTCCAGCTCCTTATTTTTAAGTAGAAATATTATTTCCTAATCTCAATAAAACAATCCAGACAGTGCATTATGGTGTAATTACTGCATCTTTCCCTTGGCTGCAGTTGCTTGAGCTCTGGCTCTGCGATTTGGAGGACCACCTTGCTTGCGTTATGCTCTCTTAATGGTACTCTTCTTATTGATCGCCGGCATTACCATGCAGAGCGAGCTCGTCGTGATGCCTTTGGAGAGTGACGTATGTTTTTTGTATATCAGTTCCAATGGAGGCACGTCCTTTTTATTTTGAAAAATTAAAAAAAGAAAAAAAAACACATACCAACAGTGTTAGACTACAGTAAAGCTGCTGTTCCTGCAGCCAGCAGGATAGCTGGTCGTACTTGTGCTAAAAAAAAGCCCAGCAGAGCTGGCTCGGCAAGCCTCAGTTTCTGTGCTGGAAGGTTTATTCCACATCGCGAAGCAGGCCCGGCAGCAGCTGCTGAGCCCTCATGTGCAGTAGCACTGCAGCCTGTAGCCATGAGATCCTTAAAGAACAGTCGTCTCTGCATCAGGTAAAGTCAAGTCTGCCTGTCTCCTTCCCTCTGTTCACTTCAAGCCCAAGTGCCATAACACATGAGCTAGAGTGTTGACCAACTAAGTTATCATGCGTGCGATCTGTTCTTCGCCCTTTTTTTCCCGCTCAGTGTAACTTGAGAATTGGATCTCATTTCCTCTGTGACCTATAAAATCATAATAAGAGCTTTACTGACGCCTCTACAATTAAAGCTGAATTGAATTTTGCACTTCAAGCAAGACTTAAACATTTATTACTTGTGAAAAATTATACTATATTCTCTCCAAGTTACGCCAAGCATTCTTTGAGTACCAAATGATATTTCTGGGAGATTTTTTGCCTTAAGCCACTAAGGAATTGCATCTCTAAACCTTCTCCTACTGTGACATCTGTCCATTTCCTGGATTTATTTCAAAGCTTATTGACTGTGATGAGTAGTTACTTCATTGAGTTTTTGTTCGGGATCCTTTTGCATTTTCCTTCTAACTTTCAACTTCTTGTTGCTGAGAATAATGAAAAATACTGATATAGAAGGAACTGCTCTTATTTCCTAGATGAAATTCAAAGTGCTGTGGATATGCAGAACTAGACTCTTTCAGTGGTGCACAGCAACAGGATGGGTGGCAACAGACATGAGCTGCAAGAAGGGCCATTCAAACTAAATATAAGGAAAGCAAATGACACTGAGGAGAGTGGAACAGGAGAGAGAAATTTCTTCTTTCCATGAAAATCTCTCTTCCTGACGAGTTACTGATCTATGGTTTGACTATGTGGACAGACAGTGCAGTTAAGGAGAAGGTGTGATTTTGTCTGGAAACAAAACTCATGAAAACAGCTCAAGGCTATTTATCATATAGGAATATTGGCTAGCTTCATCCATGGTTCTATTCAGGTCTTGTTTTAGAGGTAGGAAAATGTAGACTAGGCTTCCCTGACAGGGGCAGGCTGTCCTGAACACAAGAGAGAACCAGGTCATTAAAACATACATGAATTTACCATAGTTGAGAAAATGCAGGTTTGATCTGCAAACCCGAAGCATGAATTTCTTTATTTCTGTTAATTCTCTTTGTTTGTCTGTCTTGTATTTGGCATGTGCCTTTTAAAAACTTAAAAAAAAAAATCAGTGGAAGTTATTTATTTATTTATTTTTCAAGAAAACAGTCTGCAGAATAATCTGCTCTCCTAGGCAAACAAATGTCTGCAGAATAAAACATGCATGCACAAGAAAATTCCATGGAAGGGAAAAAAAAGCATTACTTGGCTTGGGCTGTTCTCGGCATTATCTGATATACAGTATGATGTTATCCTTAGATGGTCTGTTGTTGTCTTCCTCCTCCTGAGCAACATGCCGGTGACCATGTGTGTGTAAGTGGCTCAAAGTGTGCGTTGAACTCTGCTGGCAAACGGCCAGCGTGGTCAAGTGGAGAGAGCTGTCGGGCTAAGCCCCGTACCTGGCTCTGTGGCTGAGCAGCTGGGGAACCTCAAGCATGTTGCTCATGTCTCCGTTTCCTTTCCTGCCTTTCGGCCGTTTTCACTGCGATCCCTAGGAGCACATCGGCCCTGTGCGATGCAGCCCGCTGTGGAGATGCCCAGGGTGGCTCCTGCATTCGGTGAGAGACTGGTATGTTGAGGTGATGCTGCAGCCAAGCCAAGCAGCTCAGGTGGCCGTTGGGGTTTGGCCCTGGGCCATGCTGATATGCTATCCCATTCCTCAGAAGAGCCCGGTGCCTTTGTATGAGTCTCTGCTCTGCCACATGGATATCGTAGTTTATTTGGAGCCAACTCGGGCTGTCCCTGGGAGGAACTGGTGCCCTCATGACACTTGCCTGTGAATTAATGGTGGCCAGAAGGTGGTAAATGGTTCTTTTTGGCTTTCCTTCTTTCTCCTTACATGTGCATGGGGCCTTTCTTTGCTCTACTCACATAACAGAGAGTGCAGCATCTGACAGGAGTTAATTCTGTTTACCCTCACGATAGCTATAACTGGGACCTGAGCTCTATTCATGCTTATTTTGAAAGCTTTGACCAAACCTATTGACCAGGGTGGCTACTTATCAATAGCTACATGGGAATATTGGCCTGTACAAATGGCTGGCGGAGATCAGCACAGAAGATGTTGAGATGATGCCATTTGCCCTGGCCAAAAGTTTGGGCTCTTGTTAAATTGTGTTTGGGAGCCAGTGTAGTTGGTATGTAGGTATTCAAGTCACCTACAATCTAAAAGTGGTTGTGCCTCTGTTTCCATAGCAAGGTGATTAACATAATAACAGGAGTGTTTAGTGTTTCATGTGGAACTTGGATCCTCACTTCTCAAAAGTTATTCATGTTCATTTCTTTTTCCTGGTACCAAATGAGAGCAGTGGGACTTTGTAGCTTTAGTTGTGGATGTAAAATCCTGTTTCAGAACAGGCCTATAGTGCAGAGCCAGTAAGATCTGCATTAGCTGGTCAGCAGTCAAATGTGCTGGTTTTATGCTAATGAATTAACTAAAGGACAATTTATGATTTTTAAAAAAATGGCAAAAAGGCCTCAGGTCCTGGACTACCTTTACTAGTCTGGTTTGAATGCAATGTTTTCCAGAAAAGAAACAAAGTCATACAATGCTGTAGTTGCATGGTTGACTTGGTTCAGAAGGAACCAGTATTAGAAGAAAAATAAGGTAAATCAGTGTGTCACTCAATGGGCGAACAAGGAAATAATTTAGGCCGAACTGATCATCTTCGGCCCAGATGTAACAAAATCAGTGTAAAATTCTGCATTGATACTTAAATTGACAGCAAGGCCTGCATGTGACAGCAAGACCTAGATGTGAGTTATCAGGTGTGAACCTGCTTCAGAAACAATTAAGAAAGCATCATACAATGTGAGATTTCAGAGGATTTTGACCCCTTGCCCTAGGCCCGTTCAGTCCTGTGCAGACATTGTGTATTCACCATGCTGAGACTACAGCAGAGCTGGGTCCTCTTTGGAGCAAGGGAGGCCGTTAAAAGTTTAGCTGTGTGTCAAGGCGGTGAGGTTTAGTGTTCCCTATGGATGAGGGCTGCCAGACAGAGCTCAGAGCAGAGTTGCCCAGTTAAATGAGGACAGAGACATTCTGGGCAGGGGAGGTGACCGTTCTTGGTATGCTGGGAATGTGAGGGAAGAGCTCTCTGTGGCACAACTCCATCTGCTTTTACTTATTTCTGCCTTTCATATTCCACGGGGTTTGGGTTGTTGTTTGTTGTTCTCATCATCTGGACTTTCCTCTAGGCTTTGTGAGCACCAGAGATGCCCCTTCCTCCATGTTTGGAGACACTTCTCTCCCTCCAGCTGGGAGTGTGGGACACTCCATCCACTGCGACGATGGAGGATGAGAGCCTGCTGCACTGGGCATGGACATTTCGTCCTTTCCCTGGGAGAGCAGCTGCACTGGTCACCACTCTTGTGCGAGTTCGGGGAGGGGAGTTCCCTCTCAAACTCGCACAGCAATGCAGCTCAATCCTGCCGTGCTTTCTGCATGATTCTAGCCTCATGTAATGTTTTTCGGTTTGTACTTTAGGCTTTTTCCTCTTCTCCCAAATCCAGTGAATTGTTTGTGGAAACTGCATTCCTCCCCTGTTTCATTATCAATGGTTTGTTGGGGCCCTGTTCAGATCCCATTGAAATCAGTGGAATACTTTCCATCAATGGAAGCCTTTTCTGTTGACAGTGATAGGCGTTGAGTCAGGCATTTGGACAGCAGTGCCAGACCCAGGCAGGGATAGCTGGTGGGTGCTTTTGAAAAATAAGGTTGTCCACGTGTTTTGCTGAAGTGAGAGGAGACCAATGAGAGGGTTTAGGCATTTTTGCAATGAATATTAAAGGTCTTCCCCAGACACCAGCTCCCTCATCTGAGATGAGGAGACCATCTAGGAATGAGGAAGTTCTCGCACATCGCCAGAAGCGGAGCTGAAATGCAAAGAGCAGCCTGTTTCCAATCAAGGCCTTACACGCACTCCGGCCTGGCTGCTCTCGTAGGACGTAGATCCTGCCTCTTTCCATTGTGACTTCGTTTTGATCATCTGTGGGAGGCAAATGGTATCAGTAGCTCTTTTTATTTGGAAACAGTGGCCAAAAGTTCTTGCTTGCACTGTGGTCTCTGTTGAACTGCCTTCAATCACGCAGCATATGTTCATGATGTGCATATTGATCATCTCCCACTTGTTTCCCAGGTGGAGGTTGTCCGGTACAACGGTTTACAATAGCAGATGAGACTTTTATGAGTCAACAGACTCTTGTTTGCCCTGTTTCCTGCTGAGTTTCTCTCTTTGGCGATGAACAACTCCAGTTTGTTTAAGGCTCTCTTGACAGGTCAGTTTTGTTTCTGTTGCTTTCCTCTAGGTTATTTCCAATTGGCCTATAACTTTTCTGAAGTTCACTGTCCCAGAACAAGATGGGAGAACTCTGGCTTTGGCCTCACCACGTAGACCAGAGTGGAAAGGTCACTTCACGTATTTTACAGGCTGAACTCATGTTCATCCTTTCCCCCAAGAGGGCAACTGTGTTGCCACCACTCTTCTCCAAGTCTGGGAAGGAGAGTTCAGGAACAATCCGGAACATTTGTCCTTTTTCTTTAGCAGCAAGCTTAGCTGACTTATATGCAGCTTCAGTCCACTTTGACTCCCTCCATATTTTTTTTAGGAATTCCTGACAGTATTTGCCCATTCTCATCTCTACCAAATGCAATTTATTTATTTATTTATTTTTAGACAATCTCTCATTTCATCCTGATTAGAATTTAAACCTATCTTCAGGCAGTCCTTCACAGCGCCTTTGCAGCTGTGTATTTTACAACCACACTGTCCATTTCATCACCAAGGGTGTTAAAGAAACCTTTGAAGAAAGCTGGACTCATAACAAACAGAGTCGAACTCCACTGGGGTAATCCTTTCATTTTGACAGTGACCTATTGAGATCTAGTATCTATGTATCACTTTTCCAGTCAGTTTTACATCTGTCTTGCACAAGTTTTTGAGACCCTTTAGTTGATGTGTTATGCGGATGCTATGCGTCAGAATTACTAAAAGTCAAGACATGTAACAACAACTATTCATTGCTATTCATAAAGCCTGTCACAGAAGGAAATTAGCTTGGTTGGGCGCAATTTGTTTTTCATTAAGTCTATCGGAGCTAATCTTTACTCTGTTATCTTCTGTGCCCAAAAAATGGTGTGTGGAATTTTGTTCATTATTTATTTCTATTTCAGTCTTTTTGGAGGGAATTGCAACTAACCTGACTTTTCTCTTTCTGTTATCCATAAATTTACCTAATGTATGGCATGACATTTTCTTTATTCTCCCTTTTGTGCACCTCTGTCATGTTCCACAAAGACATGTGGTTATTGCTAATGGTTTCTGTTCCTCCCTGTTTTAGGTTTAGATCACACTGCCTTCGGTTTTAGCTGTTTCTGCTTAGTGATAACTGATGCTGGAAGGCATGAGTGCAGCTAGTACCAAGAGAAGAGATTAAAGCTTGCTCCATTAGGAGAGGACAGTTGTCAGATCTCTTCTATCACCCTGACTCTTGCTAAGCTGCTGCTCTGAGCTGTAGAGGTGTCTGTGGGAAGGCGTAGGAGAGGATGCCTGTCTGTGGACTGATATGTGAGCGGCCTCCTAAAAGCGCTCGGGTATACGAGGTGCACATGGGGCTGTTACCTTTCGGCAGCCTTGAGCTGTCTGGCTGATGACAGAAGATTGTGCACAATTCATGGTGTCCATGCAGGGTTCCTTTGGCCTCTGCAGAGGAAAGGGTGTTTCTGTCCGCAGCCTGGATGCCTCTACATCATCAGGGCTTAAAGGCATCCTGATTTCAGCCACGTGCCGCTGAGGAGTCCAGGTGGGTTTCCATACAGAGAAACCCTGGATCAAAAGCGATGTTGGTGTTTCACTTGCAAAAAAAGAGTTAAGCATTTAAAGGTATGAGCCGTGGCTGGGTGGAGGAGCCTTACTGCCTGCCTATGAAAAATAGCACAGAGGTGGTGCAGTGGCACTTTTTGTCCCTCAGTCAACAGCGTGCTGCGCTTGATGTGCCACTCAGTCAATAGTGGACTGAAAAACATCCTGTAACAAAGTGCATCTAGATGGGGAAATAGTGAGCCTCTTTTTCCAGGCCAAAATACTGCAACTAAACAGTGGAAATGCAGGCTGAGGAAAAACCTGTATTGGTTGTTTACCTAAGAGCATTTAGATGTGGTGACCATCCCAGAGATTATGGCTCTTACTCCAGTCAGAGTAACAGAAGGCCCGAGTAACAGGTAACAGGTGAGGCCTGAGAGACCAAACTAGAGGATGGTCATAAAGAGATGATCTCAGTGTCTCTTGGGGTTGGGAGCTGGTGTGCCCTTTGCAATGGTCCTGTTCCAGCCTTAGTCTGTGCAAAGGAATGGTTTGTTACCCACTGGGGCAGTGCAGGGCACCTCCTTTGAATCAACTTGCAGTTTGAATTGGCCTGCAGTTCCCTGTTTCCTTTGTTATCCAGGGCATGATCCCTGGAGCCAGATCCTTTATTCAGCAGGGGATATTTACAGGGCCCAAAAGCTAGATGTAAAAGAGACAAAGAGGCATCTACAGAATTCCATCTCAAAAGGTTGCCTGGAAGCTTGTACCACACCCATTCTTTTAAGAGCTGGACTAATATATAACCTGGCAGGCTGTAAATCAAAGTACTACACAGAAAGTATCCTACCATATTCTGCCTATTTCTTTTTGTCTGTTGATGTAACAGCTTTTGGCTTCCTTCTTGCCTTCTCACACTTTCTTACTCTTCAGGCTAGTTTGTGATTTGTGGCTGTGATCTTTCCTTCCACCGCCCTGTCCCTGAGCCATCGCTACCTGTGTTGTGGCCAGCTGCAGAGTTGCTCCAGCTGTAAGGTGCAGAGTGGCCTTACTTAGCCTGGGATCTCACGACTGTTCTTAGGGGCTTGAGATCTGTCCCCAGTCTCACTTCCAGTTTTTGGCCTGACTCCAAAACCCACATGGAGGGGCCAGAATTGTAATTGTTGTGAAGGTCTGAGCCAGATAAGCCAAACAAAGCAGATAACTATTTAGAAAAAATAAATAGAAAACATCTCAGTCTCCTGATTCTTTTTGCTCTGGGAATCCCCATAGTCTTATATTTCTGGGCCTGGCCTTGTTTCCACTTCATCCTCTCTCTCTGAAGAGCCTTTTTGTCCTTAATTGCAACTATAAATAAATCATCATAGCCAGAAGTAGTATTTTTCCAAGTCTACAACTCTAGTGTCCAAACCCTGCAGTTTCCAGGAACTCACTTGATCTTACCGAGAACTTGGGACAAAGAAGTGAAAACTGCATTCAGCCTTTATGGTGCTAGCTTGAGGCTTGGGAAGTTTCCTTCCAGGTATTTCCGTCCTAGGTCCAGACCTGATCTGCAAAACAGAATCAAGATTAGCACCAGCATGTCTTCCTGGACCAGCTGCTCGCAGACCTCTCCCTGGTAGCCCTTTAGGTGCGCTCTACACTCTCTGCACCTTTCCCTGTGTGTGTATCCTCAGGAGACAAGCAAAAATGGACCGCAGGGGAGAAATCATGTCAAGTAAACTAAGCTAAGGAAGGTGGTACCATTATGCTACCTGTATGGGAGCACATAGGCTTCTTTATTTTCTATCATCTGCTGTTATTAAGCTGGTATAGGGTAATGATGGGGGAAGCTGACAGAGAGTTAGGGTCTGCTCATAATCTAGATGCTAAATCTGGATTGGTGGCCTTCGACATTGCTTGGGTAGCACATGCTGGTCTGTCTGCTCTTGTTATCTGCACTGGCTCAGATGAGCCAAAATTTGTAAGTTGGCTCTTTGCTTGGCTGTGCAGAGTGCTTGGGCTATCACAGAAGTCAGCCAACCTCAAAAGGCTTGTCCCAGAGAGGACAAATTGCCTTCCCAGAAAGGGTTTTGCTGGAGCTGGTAGCACAGTCTTCAGTGCATGAGAGTCAGTTAAGAGAAAAGGGCTGAAGCCATTCTGCATGTGGTAGATGGGTGTCCAGGTATTACCATGTCATGGAATTAACTGGACACATACCAATCATAACTTTGTAATTTTTTTTTCTCCTGGCTAAATTCTTTAACTTCCTTGCCAAAAGACATTCTCCTGCTTGTGCAAACAAGTTTTTAAGTAAAGGGAGGAGCAAACTAGGAGTGAAAACTGCCTTGTAAGGATAGAGTATTAGTCTTTGTTTCAGTCTAATTCCCTTATTGTCACAGGCACATATGTGATGGTGGTAGTCATGCTTGTGGATTGTCCTCTTGTTCTTCAAAGATCATTAAACACAATTACAGGAAAAGAGATCTTTGTTTCTGACCAACACTCAGTTTTTATATAAGTGTTCTACATTTTCTTCAGAATGCCTTACCGATGGCAGCTAATTTTAACCATTTGGTTGGCATGAATATAACCCAGCCCTTTTCTGCCTACTGATTCCCATTTGTTTTCATTGTAATTGGGTGTCTGAATCCTTAAGCCACCTTCAGATGTGCCAGCCTCGGACCTCATTTATTTCACATGGCTTCCTCTCCATTTAATGTCTTGAGGTGAAAGCCTCCCGTTTTGGAGGGGCCTCTGTGAGGGTAGAATTTCACATGTCTAAAAGGGTAGATGTGTGTTCAGGGTGCCTGTGTCTTTCCTCCAGCTCTGCTGATGGCCTCCTGCTTAGTTAGGAACAAGCAATATTTCCTCCGTGGGCCTCAGCTGGCCAGTGTTGGACCTACATTGGCCAGTGTGTGAAGGATAGTGAGGCTACCTACCTTGTAGAAGGGCTTTCAGTGCTCAGGGTGACATGTACATCAGGAAGAACTGAGCATGGTGGCACAATAAAGGGGGCAAAACAAGCTCTTCTGGAGCTAGCCACAGGAGCAGCTAAGTTCAAACGCAGCTTTGGCCCTAGAGTCAAGGCAGGGACCTGTTTGTAAAATAGCTTGTGGGTCTATGGGGTTTTAGTGACAGGAGTGTTGTTCAACAGAGGCCTCTGTTTAGAAGATGCAAGATTTCTGAGCATGGAGAGGCCGTAAAAAATAATAATAAAAAGGTGTAAAAAAGAAAAAAAAAAGAAAAAAAAAAGGCCTAGAGAGTCAAGGCAAAGCTGGTTGGAAAATGGAAAGTATTTCCCATGATGAATTATGAATGAAAAGAAACATGTTTCAGGGCTTTGAAAATTTCTGAGGCATTTTTTTTCCTCCATCAGAAATAGTGAAACCTAAAAGAAGTTAAAAAGAAATAAATAAGATCTTAAGCATCTCCTCCCTGCAGGAAATGAGCTCCTCCATCTCCCTTTTCTATGAAAATGTATATTTAGAAAATAAACTGTTTTTCTGTTTGAAAATAAAACAAACTATCAAATGTGAAAGGTTGACCAGCTCTAGGAAAGTCTGGTCTTGTGCTTAAGGCACTGATTTTGGACCGAGAGACCTGGGTTTAATTTCCACTTCTGCTACAAACTTCTCCTGCGTGACCTTGGGCTAATCCTTTAATCTCGCTTTGCCTCTGTTCCTCATCTGTCAGAGGAGGCTATGACTTCCCCACCTCGCCGGGGTGTTATGAGAGTAAACACATCCTCGGTGCCCCGCGCCTCACCTTCCAGCCAGCTCCTCTCCTGGGGCAGGGGGAAGGGAGGGATATGCTGCACGCTTTGGGAATCGCTCAACCGCCTCTGTCCGTGGCCATCCTGTAGACTGGTGGAGTCGAAGGCTGTGTGGGACCTCCAGCAGGTCCGAAGTGCCCTTGGGGAGCAAGGAGTGAGGGAAGAGAAATACTAAACATGTGTGAACTGTGGGAAGGAGAGGTTTGTTGTTTTTCTGGAGAGTTCTTTGTTTTTTGCTTTTTTCCAAGATTTCCATGTGTTTTTTTTTCGCCCCCCCCCACCCAGTGCTCGTGAAGTGTCTGTAGCACTCTAACGGCAAAAGAGCCGACCCCGTGTCGGGCTGACTGCTTCCTGAATTAGTCTCCATTTGCAGCAATTACCTTCTTTCCTTTCTAGCCAAATGTTTCTCGGAGCCTGAGGCCCAGCTAATTTTTTTTGTCAGCTCTGGTTGCGCGAGGCAGCCCTCCCTTCCATATGAGAAGCATAGAGATGCCATTCAGGCACCTCTAATCCCGCTTTCACTGCTGCTCTCGTTAAAACATTCCTTTATTTATTTTAATTTTATTCTCTCCTCCTTACCACCTTTTCTAAACAACCACTTGCATTATGCTTTTAATTGCCTTTAGATTTCCCTTGTGTAACTTTTCCGGCGTCCGCGTAGCCGTAGGCAGAGCGCGCCGTGCCGGCAGCCTTGCACATGGTCTGTGGGCTTGCTGTTGACTCAGTGGCGTGCTGCAAATGACTCAAGGATCCATGGGGATCGCTGGGGGTGGACGCAAGGGTGGAAGACTTTGAAACCCGGGGCTGAAAGGGGGCAGAGAGGGGACGCAGGCGAGCAGCAAACCTGCTCGGCTGTCTCCTGCGTGGCGGCAGCGGCGCATCTTCCCTCAGCGCCAGGAGGAAAGCAATCGAGTCAGAGGGATGCGGGAAGCCCGGGCTGTCCTGCCAGGGTTGGGGGCAGCCATGGCTTCATCATGGCTCCATGAGCGCGTAATAGGGCTTTATAGAGGCATGACTTCATCTGTTTCCATAAGATTGCTTTCTCTCTCTCCCTTTCTTTGGCTGGTAATTGAGAAACGCATGAGCTCACCTCCTAGGAGCGGGAAATGAGAACCGCAAGAGGAAACCAGCTGGAAAGTATATGCTGGGCCGGGAAAAAAAATATAGATTAGGTGAGGGGGTCAGAGATAGGATGGAAAAGAAAGAGGATTCCTCTTGCATGGTATCTTCCCCATGCAGGGCAGGGAGCACCTTCCTTAGCACTGCTGGGGCAGCCCGATTTCCATTTGTGTGACAGCACTCCAGCCTCGAAGGCGTGCCCTGGGCCCAGGGAACCAGGAGCACAGTGTGACATGTCTGTAGTTTCTTCACAAAAACATGACCCATTTCTTTCAGGTGGTACAATCTGAAAGGCAAGACAGGTGGAAGCGGCAGCAGGCGATGAGCCCACCTAGACAAGTGGGCTTTAAAGGGTTTGGGAGGCAGAAGGAGAGGTTTTTCAAGGGGAGCGAAGTCAAGCCTGAGGCCTCTCTTGGGCCGGCAGCTTGTGTAGTGGAGCTGAAGGTTGCCCACTGTGGGAGAGCGACTCAATCAGGCCATGCTCTGACCTGCAAAATGTTGGTGGGCAGGTAGGCAGCACCTATTGCTTCCTGCCATCTCTCATCTGTTTATTTACTGCCTCTGTTTCAACTTGAAGAGACTTTTAGCAAGAGCAGAAAGAAAATTGGCTTAGAGGTAGGTTAATCTAAGTCTGGCTTCTGTCTTGTCTCTGGCAGCTTTCTCAGATTGTTAAGTGGCAATGTGTCATGGAGAAGGTTGTTCAACCTGATCCGCTTGGTGAGGGGAGCCTCTTTGATATAGTGCCTTACGTACCTTCCCATGTGTCTCATTTTCTCTCATTTGCCATGTTCCTTGCTTATTACCCCTAAGGGTATCTCACATCTCCCTCTGCTGCTTGCCCTTTTGAGGTGCAGTTTAGGAAGAGACCAGTTATCTTCTCAGACTGAGATGGCTTGATAGCCTTTCACCTGAAAGGTCTTATTTCTCAGCTGACGGGCACTGGTGTAATGCCACTAAAATGATTCATTTAGCTGTCAGAGGTTTTACCCAGGTTCTGTTGTTTTCACCCAAGCACAGGTAACTACAGCCAAGAAATCACAGATGGAAAAAGAGGGTGTAAAATGAAAGAAGATGGCTATCTTCACATAGCTGCACCATTGTGCATCCCTTGTCTTGTCAGCTGCAGCTGAGGGACAGGTGAAGGTGACAAACTAACTGCAGGACCCACAGAGACCTTGCAGTGTTTCCTGTTCGTGCTGAGTTGCTGTGATTTGCCTGAGGGGGCATGAGGGTTGTGCTGCTTTGCAGATCAGTTCTCTGTCTTTGAGCTGCATGACCTTGATTTTGAAGTCTAAGTGAAGACAGGTTAGGATGAAGTTTGGAAGGACCAAATGTTCGTGGCATGTGTACCTATATGTTTTGGTCTGCTACCCCTCTGTATGGTGATTCAGGATTCTTTTTTTTTTTTTTTTAAAAAAAAGGGGGGGGGGGCGGAAAAGCTTTAATGCAGCTTCTAGCTGAAGGGAAGTCTGTGTGATGTGTTAGGGCTTAGAAGGTCAGTGCTGGCACAAGTGGGTCCCCCATATACGTTATACTCTATTTATATTTCCATTGAAATTTTTTTCCTTCTCTTCACCTTTTTCACAGTTTTTCCGAAGTGAAACACTAATGTAGTAATGCTCAAACCCACAATGTTTGAATGGCCTCTAAATTAGGCAAAACAAGCTTGCCCAGCCCTAGTTGAACAGACTGGACACATTTTCTAGCTCATATGCACTCTGTTCATTTTGCCCTAATAAATACATTTCTGTCCCCGAGTAGGAGCGCTGGGGGCCTTGGAAAGTTTGACGTTAGTGAAAGAAAGGCAGGTGATCAGGAGGAGACCCATGACGCATCTGGATGTCTAATGGTAAAGACTGTATAACCCAAACAAGTGTTGCATTTGAAGAAGCCAGGCTTGTGCTTTGGAGATTCACAGAATGGTTGAGATTGGAAGGGACCTTGGAGATCATCTAATCCAGCCTCAATAACAGTAACCCAAATAATCCAATAACAGCAGAATTCCTCATGTGTCGCTCGTGTTTCAAGGGCTTGTTTTTCTCTGGAAAAATCCAGAGGATGCTAAACTACAGCTAATGAGAAGCAGAGCTGTTTGGTGGGACTTCTGGTAACTTAGTGAAGATAGCTAGGTTTTGACTTGGTTCTAGGTCTTGTAGCATAGATCTGTGTTTGTTACCTGGATGCTTTTATTCTTAATGCAGAGTATCCGAACACTAACAAGCTTGCCCTCTGCAGCATGTGTCACTTGTTTCTTGTAATGGGTAAGTGGTTTCTGTACATGAGGATTCTTGGGACCCTTAAAATGATGGAAGCATTTTGACTGCTGTTACTTTACCTACTCTCCTAAATATGGTATAGTTCTTCTCTCCATAAAAATGTCTGTGGCTGTGGCTTGCAGCTGTGGCCAAAGTTAGAGGTTCGCATCCCTGAAGGAATGTCGTGATATCATCCATATCACCTGAGGATGTCACCCCTCTCCCAGAGGTGTGCCTAAACTGACCTAAAAGTGTCACCAGATATTTTGTGTTTTCTGGCTTGTTTCCTAAGGGTTGCTTGGAGTTTGGGGAAGTCTGTGGTCCACACCTTGCAGAACTCAGCTCTGATCATAAGCTTTTTTAGGGCTCAGGTGCATTAATTCTAGATAAGCTACTCCAGAAGGAAGCTAAAAAGCTCAGCCTCCCCTGAACCCAAGAGCTTCTTGAGTTCAGGGCGGGCATGGGCTGACCCCTGCAGCTCTGCAGCTTCTTATCTTGGGGCGGCTTTTCCGGGGCCTGTTGCAGTAGACAGTAGATTGGCATGTCCCTAATGCTAGCCAGGAGATTTCTCTGCTGACTTCCCAAGGAAGCAAACACAGCTGTGGATGAGCATGCACATCTCTGGTGAAGTCACTACTCAGTTTTACTGGGTCTTGTCTAATTTTGAGCCTGTTTGCCCCTCTCTAGGCTCATAGTGAACACCCAGCCTTTTTTTCCTTAAATATACTAAATGTTAATGTATCCTAAAATAAATCTATAGCTCGGTTGACTTCCGTGTCTATTTGCCCAGCCTTTTTACTTTCAGGCTATAGCGTATGAATCGGAACATGTTTGCTTTGCATTTTCAGTCTTTGCTTTGCCGACCAATGTCTCATTATCTTTGCTTTTGCCCCGCTTTTCTCCTCTTCAGTCCTGCATGTCTCCTTTTTTGTCAGGCCTTTTGCCTGGAAAATTCAGGCTGTTTCTTCTACCTTGCACACCTGCCCTCAACTGCGCTGGCTGCTTCAGTGTTTTAGTGTTTTTTCATTGGCCCATTGCACGCGTGTTGATCAGCTTTGCAGCTGAGGTCAAGGAATTTCCATGTCGTACTTGGAGAGAGGGTTTCCCTTTTGCAGCCTCTGCTTCAACCAGGCACCAGTTCATTTAGAAATAGCTTGGCCACTCTTGGAAATGGGTCTGTGTGAAATAATATTGTCTTTTTGAGGTCAGGAAAAAAAAATGTTCTTTTATACAGTCATACACACGCTTTAAAAAGAATTCCACAAAGCTTGGTCTGTTCCCCCCTCTCACACTCTCCCCCCACCCTACCTTTTTCCTAAAACACTGGAGAATTCAGCCTTGGAGTCTGACGGCATTGGAGCATACAGCATGTACTGTGCCTTTTGAAACGCTGGCTACACGTAAATGCCCTGCTTTACACTGCAGTCTTGTTGCTTTATCATGTTGGTGTGTGCTGGCAGAGGGGTTTCCCACTAGGACAACTGTGGGGAGCGGGGGACTGTGGGGCTGCAGAGTTGGAGGTTTGGAGGGGAAAGGCTCGGGCGCTGGGCGGAGGGGAACCTGTCTCGCTGTGCGAGGGCTCCCGCTCCCCGCCTGCGAAGGGCAGCAGAGCAGCTGCGGCACCATGCTGCAGTCAACTGGGTGCTGGGAGCTGAGACTGGGTTTTCTGGGAGGGGACAGGATAATGGTTGTGACATTGCTTTGCTAGGAGTGGAGTAGGTGGCGGGGAACACAGGGGAGGCAATGGAGAAAGAAAACTCAATAGTCCCAGTGGGTCCCGGCACCCTGGCAAGCTCTTACTCCCTGCTATTTCCCAGGGGAAAAGATTCATGAGAGGCATTGCTGCAGTGATGGGTGGCCTCATCCGTGACCACAGAAGTGCCAGAGCCCCTTTGGGACCTCCCCTCGTGCACGTGCTTGTAAATTAATTTCTGTGTGTTTGCATGGTGGTTTGCCTGGTGACGCATTCCCAAACGAGCTCTGTGGTGGCAGGCCCACATGGACGTGTGCCCACAGGGTCCCCGGCACAGGCCTGGCTGGCGAAGCAGAAGGGGCTGCTGCAGGCCGAGCATGCTCCAAGGAGCTCTGCCATGTGCATCCCACAGGCTCACGGAGTGACGGGGGAGTCTTGCGCTCCATAATGTGTGGGCAGAGTGGTTGGGGCTAAGTGCTGTGTGGTGGCCTACTCTAATGCTTCCCATGCATTCACAAGATCACCAGGGCCGTTCTTTACTTCAGCTGGGGAGAACGTGGGGAAATCCCTAAACAATGAGGAAATATTGCTGAAGACTGTAGGGATGTTCCTACTATCCTCGCCCATGCACTCATTCTTGAAAAGGGGGGGTCAGAGGCATGTGCAGCTTGGGCTGACCCAAAACACACAGCTCATCTACTGAAGAGGTTCCTTGGCCCTTGTAGCTGCCAGAGTTGCACATGGTAATATATGAGCTTTCCTCTAAGGTGTGTGCTTAGTTATAGGTACTTGCAGCTGGTCTTTGCTGTTGTTAGTCCTTGGCTGGAAAAGAAATTCTGCTCTCAATAGAGGAGACAGAGCAAGATATACAAGAAAAAAAGTAATTTCTCTCCTGTGCTGCTCAAAACATGTGCTATAGTCACCGGTTCAGCCCCTTGCTGGCCACGCTCTGAAGCTGGTCTCCTTATAACAGGCTGAATCCAAACCTAGACTACAACACTCAAAGACTAAAAATAATCAACATGGACTTAAATTTCCCCATTCTCAGGATATTCGGACGTTGCCTGTTTATGTTAGTGGTTTGAACGGTGTCCTGGGATTTGAAGTAGATGTGGTGCCAAGGGATGAACCAGGATTGCTGGTATTTAAAAGCAGAGCTGCCAAATGTCAGCACCTGTGGTGTGACACAGATCAGGCAGCCCTGTCATGGCTCACTCGGTGCTTGATATGTCCATGGCTCAGCCAGTTGTAGCCTTCAGCATCCACCTGTGGCCTCTGTGGCTGTGACTTCTCACATCTAGGGGATGTCAGGTTATACAGGTAGGCCTGGCACTGCCATATGTATTTCATTCATTTGCTGGTTATGCCACTGTAGTGAGATATGGTACATCCATTTCTGCCTCTCGGCTTCACTCAGCCTGATAGCTGTGGCAACGAGTTCCATGTGCAATTTGCAAAACCCCAGAAACCTTTATTTTTTCATGTTTTAATAACATTTTTGGAATGTTTTGGGTAGCTACTGTTTCCTTAGCACAAGAGTGGGCAAATGTGATGTGCAAACCTTCCCTTGGCACCCTTTATTTTATACATTTCTAGCATAGCCCTCTTCTGAGCCCTGTGGCTTTAATCTCTCCTCCTGATGACCTTGGGAACCTTTCTGTGCCCCTAAGTTTATTTATTTATTTATTTGATTTCTTTCTCTGGACTCTTCTGGACTCTTTTTCTCCTATAGCATTTCTGAAATGGGACGAGCAGACTTCAGCTCACTCCTGAAAGTGTGAATATGTCATTGATTTATGTAGTGGCATTTATAACATTTTTGGTATTGTTCTCTATCCTTTTCAGCCTAACATTTTTGGTTCATTCTTTTCTGATGGCCTCTGTGCATTGAGCAGATGTTTTCATTGAGCTGTCCGCAGTGACGCCTAGATCTTTTTCCTGAGTGGTTACAGTTAATTTAAAACCCATCAGTGTATTACCTCAGCAATCCCTTGATGTCATTGGTTGGAAGATCCCAGCTGGCTGCTGCTTTTAATTCTATTGCCTGTCTGTTTCCTATTATTTTTTTATTATGCTTACATTTACTCACATGCTGGGCCAGTTTATAAAGTGAGGTGGGCACAGTCATTTGCAAGTAGCTAACACAGGCTCTGAAATTCTTCTGTTCATACACAGAAATATCATGTTTGTGCTTAGGTGTTTTCACAGAATATAAATGATTTTTCCCCTTAGCAAATACTGATGAGCAATGTCCATGTAAGAAAACAAACAAAAGTGGCATACATTTTCACGTGCCCATCTTGAAAACTAAATTCCCTGACTGCAGAGGAAGGGAAAAAAATAAAAAAGGAGTTGAAGAGTCATCTCTTCATGAAAGAGCAGCTTGTGCAGTGTGCTTCTGGGCTGTGCCAATGGGCAACACATGCTGGGCAGACCTAAATATTTGGCACTCCACTTTTTTTGCGTAAAATTGTGTGACTTCAATGAACAGGGAAAGGGAGGAATCCTAGATGAAGGCAGGTTGAAAAATGAGGGCACAGGCATAGGCAACGTAACAGCACCCGTTGTGATCTCTGTGTGGTTTCCTTGTGTATCCACTGCAGGGTGTGGGAGACCTTCAGGTCGCTGTGTAATACGTTCAGGTGTGTGGAACAATCTGACTGGTGCTGGGGGTCCTGCAGTGCTGAAAGCAGACTGTGTAATGGGTGCTGTGCTCTAGGGTGGCCCACAGTGAAATCGTGGAGTTTGGATTAGGGTGTGCAGGGCTATAACACAGGGGTTGTATTCGAAAGCGCCGTTCTCCTTCCTGGAAGCCAGTGGAAATTTCTCTCTTGCCTCCCAGAAGAGCAGCACTAAGCTGGTGTTAATGAGAGATATTGGGAGACCGTAGGAAGGAGCCAAACACTGTAACTCTGTTTAACGATTGGAAACTTTGCGAAGTTCCGTCGCCCTTTGAACCGCTTTAAAAACAACCTTTGGCAACAGCCATTTTATCTCCTGTTTTGGAAGCCGTGTACCTCCGATCTCTGCAACTGAGGACAGAGCCACAGGAAGATGGGACTGTTTAAACAGGAACACAGAAAGACAGCTGCAGTATGTCCAATTTCCTACTGTGAGGAAGATGAAACCAGTCTAATTTTGCTGAACTATGACTCAGTTCAGTCCAGAGATTCCAATACCATGCAGTAAATGTTATGAGCTCCTTTGAGGGAGAAATATCTTCAGTTCAAAGGCATGGGGAGGAAGTGCCCAGCAAGAGACAGAGATGAAATTGCCAGAAATGATGGATGAGGAAAGCCCATTAGAGTACTGCTGAGCAGAACCTGAGAGCAGAAGAGATGAATGGCCCTGGATGAGCAGGCTCCACGGCAATCTTTGTGATGTGGGTAAGAACAAAAGCAAACCACACTTGGTGCTGCTTTGTGGGGCCTGCATGATGACGTGCTGTTGCCTCACTGCGCTGAGCTCCTGGGTGGGTCATGGATTGGCTTCTGTAGCGACTAAGCTGTGATAGATTCTTCGGTTCCTGAAATTGCAACTCTGCTGTTTGCTTCCCGCTAAGGCCAGGCAGCTTGTCTGGCTGCATCAGTGTAGCTTCTGCCAAAAATGATTGCGAGCAGCGTGCTACACCCATGAACTTTAGTGGAGAATCTCGCCCATTAATCTTAAGATAGAGCAGAAATAACATGTCTGACAAGTCAGCATGAGGAAGAGATGAGGTGAATGCATGTCACCACAAAGCAATGCCATATCAGACCTATGGATTGCAGCTTGTCTTTTGAGTGTGATGGGACTAAACAATCCAGGAATGGAAACAGATGCAAAGGTTCTTTTGCAAATACTTCAAGCTCAGAGTGCTCCAGCATATGGCTGGTGATCACAGCAGGATTTGCTGATTCATAAGAGCAATCAAGAAGAGTGGAAAATGCTTTCCTAGTGCACTTGATGCTGGTAAACCTGACCATCTGGTCTACGGCAGATGCAGTGAGGACATGCAGAAGCACCTTTGAGCCAAATCTTGGATGACAAAAGCTGGAAACTGAAGCAAGGGACCACCTCCTGCTCAACACTGCTACAAGGGACTATAGTATTACAATGAGGGAGGGGAAGAAAAAGGTTGGGATATTCTGAAATGTTACTGTGTGTCAAGAAAAGTCACTATGGAGCCACGTAGCACAAGTGTCTCACAGGTGAAAGAGGTAGGAAGGCTGGCTCCAGCAACAAACAGGTGGACCAAAGAAATAGCAAAAGCACTCAGCAGAAATCCTCTTGCACTTCTTCCTATCAGTTTCCTGCTTTTTCATTGCCGAAGCAAAACTAGACCGGGCTGCAGTGCCTTGGAGCAGCTAGTCTGTCCATCAAGAGGAACAGCTGAAGACCAGCTGTATATGGGAAGGTAAAGGGCAATGCAGAACATCTGGGAGCAATGCAGGCTTGTACCTGCACTGGAGGGCTTCAGTGAGCTACCTCACTGAAAAAAAAAAAAGGCCTACAGCTAACCCAGCAAGCCTAAGCAAGAGATGTCAGACCAACTCTGGCAATAACAAGTGCTGACGATGAACTATCCAGCAACTGGAACTCCTCCTCAGGCCTGCAATGTGTGGTAGGAAGCAACTCTTAGCACTTCCAGTCCCAAGCCTCTCTTGCTACTGGAGGAAATCGGCAGTTGTCTCTCAGCTTTCTTTTTCCCATTACTGATCTTGTTGGGCCAGTTATTTAACAGCTGCTACTCTACCATAGGAAGATTTCAGCTTCCCTCTATTTAAATGCAGGCTCCTTTTTCAGTGAATCAGCTCTTCACTAACTTCTTAGCAAACTTCAATGGAGCAGAATATTCCTAATGCAGAGCCAGACTCCTTAAGCGATTTTCTGGTTGATAACCAAATTCGGAGGATATTCATTTCCATTGCAATCGACCTCTGTGACACCAGTATTCATTGCCATTTTCTTGCCAAATACCTGCAAGTCTGTTTGGGATGGCAGCAGCCATTTTCAGTTCAACCAAGCACATGGAAAGGTAACGTAACAGAAGGGGTGCTGCATAGGGTGTTGATGCAATTTGTCTTCTTCTTTTTAATTATTTATTTATTCTTAATGAGCCCAGGTCTCATCAAGGGAAGCCTCTTCCTCACACACCGTTGTTGCCTGCTTGGTAGGAGTGCTCAGCCTCTGAGCTGTGTGTGTGCACTCTGCAAATGAGAGCTTACAGATGCAATACCCCTGGGAATGATGTGAACCAGGAATGTACTAACGCCAGAGGCATTGTAACCTAGAGTCGTGCTGAACAATGTGGAAGAAATGCTGTCAATTCTGTGTCTTTATGAGCTATTTTATTCCCTACTAGCCGCCTCCAACAGTTTGCTCAGCACACTGACTTTCCAGGAGCTTTCTTAATGTTTGGAACAAGTTACCTATCTTCTGCCAGAACTGAGAGAGCAACACGACTGGCTGACGAATACCATATGTTCCAGGCTGGCCAAAGGAAACCTAATTGTATTTTGTTTAGCTTGTCTATTTAATGGAGTTGCTGTAACAAGATTTTTTTCTTCACGATAAATGTGACCAATGCCTTCTCCTTCTGCATGGGAGCTGTGTTGGAACAGTTCCGTATTTTGTCCTGGAAATGCAGGGCAGAGCCCACTGCTATTGCTTTCCATGGCCTGTTGGATAAAAGTGAAGGAAGGGCAGTTGCTAATGGGAGCAATCATTAATTGTGGGCCTAAAATCGCATTTTAGGCAGGGAACATCCATTTCTAAGAATGCGACAAAAATATTTATGCTGATCAAATTTTTTTCCAGTTGCTGGTGCATCAAAATGGGAAGTGCATTTTTGTGACCTGGGAATGGGAGCACAGAACAACGGATCTTGAATATCTACATGTAAATTTGTTCTATTTAAAATCGTTTAAAACTAGAACTGCAGTGGACTGCAGTTGCTAGACTCTGGCCTCTGTTCTGAGACCACCAGCACAGAGTAATACTACCAGAGGGACACAGGTTTGAGTTTGTAGCAGTCCATGTTGGTCCTTGAAGGTCACTGAGTAGGGGTCAGTTCCTAGAGACAGCAGGTGCTAACACCAGGCCCCTCGATGGAGTTAGAAGGGGACCTTGGGGTTGTAATTCTAGTCCTCTGTGTTTCACTGCAGTATGTCGTTCAGAGTTGAGAGCTTCCCTTTGCTGTGTTTTGTTTCTAAAGTCTCTACATGCTTTGAATGGAGCATCATCTTATGTTTTTGTAGCATCTAGCACAAGAAGCCTCCTCTTACTGGAGAGAAGGGGGAGTATCTCTGGGCATCACTGTGTTGTATTAAACTTTGACTTGCCTGCCAGAGAGGAGCCAGCTGCAAACTTCAGACCTAGTGCCCATCTTTTCCCTGAGGTTGCTGTATCATATAGACACATTCTTGCCAGTTTCATGAGCAGTTGCTGTAGTGGCCTTAACAGCAGCATGCAGTGAGTTTTGCACTGGCTAACAAAGAGTTGTAAGTGGTAAGTGTATGCTGTCTTGGCAGGTTTGCATAAGAGGGTGGAGGCCTTTATTTCTGGCTGAGCAGAAGAGGGGAAATGGAAGAAAGAAGCATCTGTCACTTAAAATAGATCTCTTTCCTCTCTATTTCTTATTTATCTCATCCTTTCCTGTTTACAGCATCATTTCCTGTAGCTCCCATTCTGCTCACTTGGAGGTCAGGTCAGCCCAAGGTCTGAACAACAAATTGGTGCAGGTATGTCCATCTGATGCCATCCAGAAAATACAGACCATTGGCCACTTGCCCTTCCATTAGCTGTTTGCTGTCATGCCACAGCAAAGCGGGGGACATCCCAGGTTTAATCCAAGACAGAATTTGCCATGACTTTTGACTCTTTCTTCTGAACAACTTCTTTGTCCTGCGACGTCCTTTCACTTTTGACTCATTTATCCACAGTTTGCTTGCATCCTTTTGCCATGTGTTTAGTTGCCCACATGAGTACACTCAGATGCATGTTCAGCGACCCACCTATCTAGATATTCATAGAGGCTGAATCACCCTTTGTTGCACTCAGAGACATGCTCGTAGTTGGACTCTGGTTCTTGTGAGCTGTAAGAAGTTCTCTTTCAATCTGCTGCCCCTATGTTTTCAAGGCAGGGAAAATTCTTCCCTACTGGAGGCCATATAGGCCATGTCAGCAACCCTTTTTCTCTGAATTAAAGAAATGCAGAACCATATATAAAAAGACTGTAGTGCCTTCAACCATGTGGAAAGAAATGGGAAATACTTTCACCTAATTTCTCTATCTCACCTGTGGTTTGAGGCCTCCTCCAGAAACATCTGCATACTCCTATGGCATCAGGCAGAGCATTGCTGGAGGCATGCCTAACTCTGATGTTTCCTTTTGGTGGGGTGAAAGAATGTCCCAATGCCATTTCTACCAAAGTCCTAGAGCCCTTCCTTGGCTTGACCCCACAAATCATTGCCTTGGCATAGCCAACATGAGAAATTTCCAGGTCGAGTCTTTCTCAGAGACCATCTGTTCTGCACACTTATGTAGGCCCATGCACAGTCACTCTGGTGCTTCAATGTGCACACATTGGATAAGGCATTCCCTGATCAGAAACATCTTTAAAATAATAAATCTATTTTCTGAACATCCCCTATGACTACCCTATTCAATATTTAGTGCTTTAGCTCCCTTCCCCCTACCACTCCAATTTCTTTACCCACACTGGACCATTTAAGAATTAATGAAGGCCAGATGCATGTTCTGTAAAAGTAGGATCACTACATTTTGTAGTAGACTCTGGCTTGATGCCTCCTGGTTCTTCATATCCTCAGTACAGCTAATAACAACCAGAGGCGGCAGCCCTCAGCCTGAGGTAGAGCCCACCTCAGCAGTGACGTCTCTGTGACCACAAAGGATTTCTTGGGGATCTGGAGTCTGACCAGCTTTCAGCTGTAGAGCCCTGAGATCTGGTTTCATCTCTCACCAGCATTGGCGGGGATGAACTCTGCTTGCCTGAGCTGTCCAACGGGAAGGCAGCAAGCTAGGCCAGCACTGGATTTCTAAAGGGGAAAGGAAGGAAGGAACAAATTTGGTGTACTTTGGTGTACTTTAGTGCTTGTAAAAGTAAGGAATGGATTGTTCTAGTGGGAGCTGTCCATGTATTGAGGTAACAGAAATGATGCATTATATAACCTTCACTATTGCAGCATAGTATTAGAAGGTCTGTCATGTATTACTAATCCTCAAGGTAAGGACTGGTCAAGGCAAGGTGGTGTATCCGTTTTTAGACTTGGATCTAGCAACAGGTTTATGAGCTGGTAAGATGCTATTAGTGTACAACTGTGTTTCCTTGTTATGAAAGCAAAGCTTCTCGTCTTCTGAAATGTCTGTCTGAGCCATCTCTGTCTCAGACTTTTCTTCGGCCCTCTGCATGCAAACATGTGGAATATGCTGGATTGTTTGGGTTGATGTGGATGTTGGCATGCATGTGTGTGGCAGAGTAATAGAGACTTTGATAAGATGCAAAACTGATTTTGTCGCTCCTGCAGAGAGTGAGCCTGTTAACCAAGTTTTTGGGTCTAAAATTCATTCTGATTTGCCGAACAGTAAAAGTTCTTGCACACATTGACTGCATTTCCCACACTCTTTTGCCTTGAAGGCCAAGGCTAGTCTGGATAGTGGTAGGCATAGATAATACTGGCTAGAGTAAAGTGTGATGCGGCATGACTTGACTTGTCATTGCAGCTTTAGTGTTAGCCTTCAGAAATGGCTGGACAACGATCTTGTCATGTGTTGATAACCTTAATATGTTTGCAATGACTTTTGTCATTTTGCCATCGTGACAAACCTTGTTGTTGCTTGCAACAATTCATGATGCAGATTTCTATCATGTGTCAGTCTCAAGACGTTCTGGCTCTTGTGCAGCTTCCTAGCAGTTTTGTTAGGTAGTGGGATTTCTGCAACAAAATTTTCATCCCCAAACAAACTCAAACTTCATAGATATTCAGCACAGAACCTTCTCTCTTTCTTCCTTCTCTCTCCATCCCCTTCAAACATACCTGTGGGTAGAGGTAGTGTTATTGGAACAGCCTACTTGACTGCTGGAATATTTTCCACTCAGATCCATTGACTTCTAACTCATGTTTTCATTGGATCAACACCTTTTGAGACCGGTTAAAGCTGGTTGTATTTGAAAACTTCGAGACTTGTGTGTCACCCTGGTATCTTTTCTTCCTCTAGAAGGCAGTGATGATATGTCTAAATACAATCACCCAAATGGAGTGTATAGCTCCATTTCCCCCTTTACTGTGATTTCTTTACCAATTAACCTCTGTACATAGCTAAATGCATCCCATAGAAATGGTGTGATTTTTAGAGTGTGTTTAAGGCAAATATTGTAAAGGAGATGGGAATTACCTTTTTTTGAGAGAGAAGAATTTTTGTTGCTTTTGTTGCAGGAAAAAAAACAGATATTTATTCTTTTTATTATTCTTTTTATTTTTTAATGTAATGACCTAACAAAAAATAAAAAGTAAAACATGCCCTGATGTAAGGCTGAGAGCTAATCTTCCTAAGAGTTCTTGCTAAACCCACTGTCTTGTTAGGAACTGGCAAAGGTGGTTTGAAGCCTGCAGTTAATCCTGCTGTGATCTCTGGTTTGGTTACTGTAACTACTGATTTCTTAGGGTTCTGCCCTGCTGTCTTCCATCTCTCTATCCATCTTGCACTGTCTGGGGAAGAAGCAAGGCAGGAGCACAAGGGCTGACTGTCCAGAAGAGAAGCGAAGGGAGATACTGGGATCCTCATGCAGCTTTTCTCATTATGCCTATTTCTTATGTTCTTTTTTTTTCCCCTTCTGTTTTACCATTGCCCCTAGGGTTGACAGATAGATGGGATTGCATCCCCTGCTCTGTAATAAGAAACACTTTAATTTGCCCAGAACTGGAGTCCCTAAAGGAAAATAAAAAATAGCTACATTTGTTGGGAGCATGAAAAAGAAAATAAAACCAGTCCAGAGAGGTGGGAATTACCATCTCCTGCTTACTGAACTGAATATTGCCATCCCTTGTTGAATAACCTCATAAAACTTGTGATGTTTGTGGATTTTATTTGAGTCGTGGCTGCTGGAATCAAGAGGTTGAATGAGATTCTCAGCTTCTTATTTGTTTTTGTTTTTTTAAACTAGCTTTTTTAGCTCTCTTGATCCTGGAAGAAAACAACATCCCTTGAAAATATGAAGCCTCGAGGGTCCAGATGAGAAAACAGATGAAAAAACCTCCAAATACTTTTGGGTTGGTTAAGTTTTATTATTTTGAAGCCTATATCATTCTGTTCTAGGGCCACACACAACACTTCTAAATATTTAAAGTTGGCAGCACTTGTGCTTTTCATCCAGAGGATTTTACAGAGCGTGTGAATGTTAGTGGTGCTGGTGAGCGGGGGTTTGCGGGGACGATATTTCAAGCAGCGCCTCGGAGGCCTGTGGACTTTGTGCGCGAGGCCGCGCACAGTCCCTGCCTCGCAGAGTTCCCGAGGTAGCCCGAGGAGGCTAACGCATGTTATTTATCCTTTCTGAGTTTCAGCTGTCTGCCCCTTCCTGAGGGAGGAAGTAAATCACCTGCGAAGTCTAGCAGAGAGGTGGGACTTCAAATCGAGTTTGCGGCGGTTATTTCTGAGGCCTCCCTACAAAATCGTGGCATGTCCGCCAGAGAAACGGGGAGGTCCGTAGCAGTGTGACAGTGCCTCGTAATGATTTGAGACAGGAAATGCAGACAGATGTTGCACAGGGTAGAGCAAGAGTGAGAACAGCTCCTACAAACGCAGAGAAACAGGGGCTACAACAAAGCCAATCACAGACGCTCCTCCTGACCATGGTGGTTGTGTTGTTGTTCTCTCTGCTTTTAAAACAATATGCAAGGAACCATCCAATATCCTAGGGCTTTTGTTTATCTAGATTTTTATGAGGAAAAAATGTTAGAGGAGAAAGAAATGAGAAGGGAAGCACAAGCATTCCTTCCAACCAGAAAGTCATGAGTTTTGATTCAGTCTAATTACACAAGTGATATTTTTATAACCTCTGTGAAGCCTCCTTACTTTCTTGGTGTGTCTCCATTGTTTATATGAGAGTGGCCAGGTAGCCAAGGCAAAGTAATGTCTCGAGAAAAATTCCTTTGGCCTTGGAATATGCTGCATTCTCTTTTTGGCTTCATAAACAAGACTTTTCGTGAATTCAGACCTCTCAGGTTCTTTTGTTGCCTCTTCCTCTAAACCAGAGTTATTCATATTCTGCCCAGCCCTGGGCCATGTTGGCAGCTTTGTAGCATCCTTTAAATGTGCACAAAGTAATACACGATGAGGCTAGATCTCCAGTAAATTAAATTGCTGTAGCTTGTATGGCTAATAAGGGTAGCTCCTGCTCAGCCTTAGTTTTCCTCAGAATGTGCATATGGACTCTCTGTGCAGGTGGGCAGGCTGTCCATCAGGTTGCATGGTAGAGGAGAGGTGTGAGGGGGTGAGAGCTGAATGGTGCTCTCCTGGGGCCGATTCTGGTGTCCACAGAGCTCACTGAGTGCTGCAGAGATACAGTTGTGGCTGCCCCAGCTCTTTGGTGATGTTTTTACCTCCTCATGGCGGGCAGGTGAATTTGTGGTGTGGGGGTCCAGCAAGCTGGAGCTGTGTTTAGTCGTCCAAGGGCTGTGTTGCTCTGCAGCAATGCTGGAAGGGTTTTAGGCATCTGGGTATGGGCGCCAGATGTTGCTCATCTCTTTAGGTAGCCAGCATTGCTCCCACAGACTGCCTACTGCTAGCATGTCTGTGGAGATGTTTATTGATGCAGTGGCTGATAGCAAGGGTAGGCGAAAGCTTAAACTTTGTAGAGAAGATTCCTGTGACCATTTTGATGTGCTGCTTATTTGAGATGAGCAATATCCTCGTTCACATGGCAGCAGGATGAGTCTTTTGTAGGGAAACTGCCATCCGGAGGTGGGGGAGGATAGCATCTGCTTCAGGGTTTCTGTGCTGTTATGTGTCCATGTCCCCTTTGCCTATCTGTACTAAAACACAGAAATTTTTGTGGCAAGACAAGTGTCTTCTTGGTGTGTGTCTTCTATGAAGAGCAGTGTTGATCCCCAGGAGGAAGATACCCAATTCATTGACCAGTATATGGTATTAGAAAATGAAAGAACCACTTATCTTCAGCTATCAGTCAAAGTATTCTGTAGTTTAAAGCAAATGATAGCTCCTGCTCAGTCTTATGTGAGCATCTGTAGTTCTCAGTTTGGTTGCAGACTGGCCTCCCTTAAATTATCACAGGCGTTGGCTGGGCTTCATGTGTTTCTCCTTGTGCTCTGATTAATCTGAATCATTAATCCTTTTGGACTTATATCCTGCTATGCTGATTCTCAGCCAAGTCCTGAAACAGCGAGTCCCACAGTTTAACCAGGTCTTGAGATTCACACCCATTGCTTGGATGTTTTCCTGAGCTTTTGCTACTAGCATCTCTCCATAGGACAACAGCATGTAACCTGGGCTATTGGTCTTTCTACCATCTGCAGTATGATACTGTGAGGGTCATGTCTCCTCTCTGCTTCTCCATCTGTATTTGCCTTTGCAGACTGCATTTTAAAGAAGTCTTCAAAAAATGCCTCTGGCTTTGGTTATTAAATAATGTAATGCCAGTAATAATTGTGGATCCTGGTTGCCTCTCACTTGTTACACTTAAGATGTGATCTATTTCATTTATAAAAAAGATCTTCTCAGATGTGTATTAGCCCTTGTTTAATCGTTTCCTCAGTTACTTGAGCACTGTGATCACTTTGCCTGTATGCTGCTTGGACCTTCCTGATGAGGTAACTACAATGCTGCTGAGAGATTTGAAGAGTCCAAAGTAAATTGGACTCCTGTGCGTGGATCTGAACCATGCACATACCCTTGGGGCTGCTCTGAACAGCAGTACTGGACATTAATCCCACAGCAAGCCTCTGTGCCCCTTCCATCCCTGTGAGAAATGAAATTGAGCTCTCGACTGCTGAGTGATTAGCACTGGTCTCTCACAAGGAGTCTGTCAGCTATGGTTGAAGATTTCTGAGTTCTTCCCACATCTACTGATGTTTCTCCATGTGTTTATGATGGTCTCTGTCATCTATACGTTGCGTGTTTGGAACAAGCGGTACTAAGTGTCATCTTGGGTGGTGGTTTGGATGATGTGGAAATAAGTGGTTGTTCTCTAAGTATAATTTAGTCAGGGGACTGCCTGAGGAATGACCTGAAGCTTTTGACAGAGCCATGGTGGCCAGTGAAGGATGGGCTAGGAAAGAGAAAAGGAAGAAGAAAAGAGAAAAATAAAGGGGTCAAGTTTCAAACATGGCAAATGGATTCTTGGATTTGGATACAAAATGACAGCATGTGTGAAGGAAGGCAAGGCCTGAATCAGAGCTATGGGAGAAAGAGTCTTGCTCACCTCAAAGGAGTGTTCACCTTGAGGAGTCCAGGAATAGGAATATCTGATTTGATAGGCCATAGTAGGAAGAGACGGAAAGATGGTATGAGTCAGGGGGTGAGGAGAGCCAAATTCAGCACTGCTTTTAAACAGAGGAAACTCCACTGACATCTTATAGCTTCAGGCAAGTACCAGCAAAAACATCTGGGCTGGATCTGAGTCTGCTTGGGGGCCATTGGCTTCAGCAGTACCGCGCCAGTTTTATGCACGTGAAAGGTCTGGCCCTTTGTTTGTTTTCCTGCCTTCAGTATGGGATGTTTTGGGGGTCCTATGGAGGTCTTGAGCTGACTTGGTGGGAGTCAAGGCAGAGGGTTTCCTGGTAAATGAGAAAAACACTATCCTTCCATCTCCGCTTCATCTGCCTGGGATTTCCGACTGAAAGGCACTGACTAATTCCATCTGGCAGGCTGACCACGCTTCAAAGACTGCAAATCCTGCGACTTTTAACTTACAAACAAAACCATGCATAAAAAAAAATGAAGGGGGGTGGGGGGAAACAGCTCTCCCTAGGGACAGTCTCTGCGAAATCCAAAACAAGGTCTCAGCGCCTGCCCTGCTGCTCCAGCTGACGCCAATGTTTTTTCTGCCCCTTTTAAAACTAAACTGGAGTGTTCCCGACTCCTCCGTTTGACACCTCCAGCTCCCTTATTCCCCTCTGTGAGTGGGGTGGGGGGAGGAGGCTGGAAGGAAAAGGCCAGAGCAGAGGAGGAAAGAAATGACTGGTATTGATCCACCAGGGCTGGCCAGACTACAAGAAATTCCGGTTCATGAAAAATGTTGCGGTTTAGAACATTTGTTTTCGTTCCACGGTGGGATGAAACCAAGACGTTCTGCAAGAGGAGGGGGGGGAGAAGAAGAAAAATTATTCTTTTTTTTATTTTAATTTTTATGTTTTTATTGAGGAGGGACAGCTTCCCTGTGGTATGGGTACCCACACCATGGGGCCGGGGAGTTGGTCTCCTCCTTTCAGCCTCACATTGATGCTGTTCTCCTTTAGTACAGGAAGGGCAAGGCTGCAGTCCCCATGGGGGTGAGGTGAGATGGGGTTTTGGGTTCTCACTGCCTCCTAATGGTAGCATCATGGACAACTGGTGACAGAAAGACAAAGCAGATTCACCACTGAGTCTTTGTAGAAGCTCTTCACCTCCTCCTGCTTCCAGCTCAGCAGACACATAGGGCAGAATCTAGGTGAACTCTTTGGGACCGGGATTTATTGCTGTGATGTTCATGACAGCTTGGCAGCAAAACTCAGCAGACGCTCACCCTCATTATAGTTATTCATTGCTAGGCTTTTTTTTACCTGCTAAGTGAGGCAACAAGTTCCCCAACATGGGTATGAGGGGCCAGATCCACAGCTGCTAGGAGGTGAAGAGGCCCTGGCTTCAGCCATATGAAAGTGGTAGGCTCTGAGTCAGAAATTGTGCATGCGGGTGTTTGGAGCGATTTTAAAAAAATGAATTAAATATGTTGCTTTTCTCTTAAAAAAAAAAAAAAAAAAAAAAAAAGAATGTTGGCTTTTCCCACAGTATGCTGGTCTCGGGTAATGGGATTTCCTTGCATGGAAGTGTAGGAGGAGGTGAAAACCCAGGCTCGTCTAGGACTGGAAGGCTTTAAGATGTCAGATATTAGAGCACAGATATAGCACATTTCTACAGCATGGTGAAGGGAGATCTGAGGTTGTCTTTAGATGAGTAAACAGTGTCTTCTACTAAAGAGATGGTTATGAAGTTCCTTGGTGGTGGCTATATCTTGTAGTTTGAGCAGGGTAGTGGTGATTTACGCTTTTTCTATCTATCTTGAAGTCAGTGTGCTAATCGGTCAGTAAAGCTGGGAAGGGGATGTAGGAGTCCTGCCTGACCACCTCCTGAGGCAGCCCCTTGGCAGCTCTGCTTTGGCCTTGCACTTACGTTGCCAAAGTGGGCTGGGAACAGGGTCATCTGGAGGCACCATCGTGCTGCGCCTGTGAGTTGGTCAGCTCCAAAATCGCATCCTGTGCGTTTGCTTGTGTGGCCCAGACGCTGGCTGGTCCCAGTGTCTGAAGAATCACTGTGGAATCCAGGTGCCTGAGTCCCCCCCGCCCAAAAACCAACCAGGTCCCATCACCAGCTGACGTCATGGGGATGGAAAGTTATCGAGTGCTCTAGCTGTGAACCCTTGGGAGCTGCCTTGTCCATTTTCCAGGAGGTAAAAATCCTTTTGGATGCCTGTAGAAACTACGTGGGGAAATGAAGTGTGGGGGAAAAGTGTCTGCCATGACTCAAAGGGCTTCTCCAGGGGGCTGTGGGATTGCAGAGAGGGGGGGGATGAGGTGGAAGAGTGTGGGTACTATAGGCAGGCGTATGCACCACTAAGCCACAGGCATGAGGTTTTGGAACTCGCAGGCCTAGGCGTACAATGGGACCTTCTTCAGCTCTTTCCAAGGCAGGAGCCTTGCAATAAAACCTGAAGTGCCTGGTATTTTAATTGTCAAAGGCCACCTCTTCCAGAGTGAGTTCTTTGGCACAGCCAAAGAGGACAGAGCCTAGGCTGCCATGGGAAGGCTACTGACAGACCACGTTTATTCCTCTAAGAGGGATTTCTTGGCAGGGACTATATTCAAAGCTTTCTCACTGGCTGTAAGTCTGTCATGCTGGTGGGTCCCCCCCTTCCCACTGCTTTCATGCAATGTAGCACTTGGGACTCGGTCACAAGCCAGTTGCCCTTGTGCTGTTACCATGAGGCAGAAGTCACTCAAAGCCACTATGGGCCAGAAACTTGGGGTTGCCTGGCCTCTTCAACCTCCTCCTTAAGGGTGTTGCGTGTCTTGTTCTAGAGGGCTGCCTAGCAAAAGGCACTGATTATGGCTGCTGCTGTTGGGCTGAGGAGAGTGGGAACTGAGTCTTGGCTGCAAGAACAACCTGTAGGCAGCTGCTGTAGAAGGTCAGGGCTATCTCTATTTGATGGGGCACGTGTAGAGCAGTCTTTTGTAGCCCGGCAGCATCCAGGTTGTCAGCTTCTCAGGTAGTATATAGCTTATTCTATTCTGTTTCAGTACTTCCAACAAGAGGTGGATAGGTGGCTGTTCCCAGCAGCTTCTCCTGATGTGTGGCTGTTCCCAACCTGAAGACACGGGTGCCGCTCAGTTGCCATGGCTTGGTGTTTTACTGCTGTATCCCAGGTGCCACCCCCATGTACAAAGTGGCACCAAAGGGTCTCTTTCTTGCTCATTAAACCTCTTGCATTAACTTTATTAGCAGGTTTCCTTTTTCTTCACCTGGCCTGTCCCATGTGTTGCAGATGGGCCAAAGTGCTGCAAAACAGTGGCAAGGCAGTATCTGGCAAATCTGTAATTACAAAAATATCTGAAGTTGAGCCTGGAAATCTCTCCACATCCTGTGAAGCTAAAGGCAGGAATGTGACTGTAACATTGCATTTCATTACTTATTGTCACTAAGCATCCATTCAATGTTATATTGACTCAGCTCAAGCCTGGAAGGGGGCAGGGGTGCTGTTCCCTTGGTCTTACTATCTTTTATTTTTGTACAAGAAACAGCTCACTGTTCTCCCTGTGCCCAAGGACACAGATGCTCTCTGCATCTCTGCAGGCTACATTGGAAGGAGTTGCTGTGCTCTGTTTTAAATACTTGACAACCCCCTCATTAATTATCGAAAAGTCTGCCTGGTAAATCAGCATAGTCTGGAGTCTGCAGAATGTTACTGTGAGTGATACGTATCTGTATATTCTATAGCGCTGGAAGATTGTTGAATCTTGTGAAGTTTTTGGCTTCAGAAAGTCGCTTTTCAGGCACATTTTTTCCTTGTAACTGAATTCCAGATTCATTAGTGACTTCCCCTCCTGCTTTCCTCTCTCCTCTCAAAAGGGACAATCATTTTAAAAACAAAGGCAGGCAACCATCTCTACACCAGATTCTCTTCTCTAAGGCGAAACAGAGGTGATACACTGTGGACCGAGCAACACTTCAAACTCATGGCACGGTAGAGTGGCCTCCTTGTTTCTTATTTCAGGTGTAGAGGAAACTAGTACCTCCTGAAGTCATTCAACATTTCCTAGCATAAGACCCTGTATTCAATTGCTTATGGCTTTGCCGATGTGTAATTCTTCTCGCTGAGAAGAAGCGAGAAGCTTCTCGCTATACATGTGATTCAGATTGGATTTTTCTTGGGATGGTTTCAGCTGAAATGGTTCAGCCATTTCCAAGAATGAGATTAGGAGAAAAACACCAGTTTTCCCTCTCATGTTTGGAGGAAAAAAAAAAAAAAAAAAAAAAAACAGAAACAGAAACAAGAAAAAAATGTATCATTACACTGAGGCACTCCCATGATTTTCTTGTTACGAGCAAAAAGGAGATTTGACCGATCAACCAGGAGTTGGAGTTTACCTACTTAATGCTGGCTCTTTGTTAGGTATTGGTTCTATGTGATTTGTCTGAGATAGTCCATCCTCTCTGTAGAAAGATGTGTGTCTTCAGTCAGCCCCTTCTAATATAGATATCCAATAGAGGTGAGATGGATTGCACCCTGGAGGTTGACGATGGAAGTAGTTTAGACAACTTGTTTAAAGTCAATGCCTTTTTCGCAGACAGATGAGTTGAACCCTCTAAGGCTGAAGAAGAGCCTGCTGTTTTTCCTGTGAAAAGAGATGTATGTTGTAGGGAGGGGAAAAAAAAGATAACTCAGTTTGCTTGTGGTAGTCAGAGTATGGTAGATTATCTCATGGATTCATTGGAAATGTACATCTTTGTGCTGCTTATCCCCAAAGCAACTAGGTATATTTTACCCATGAACCTTCCTAATGACTGTCACGGGTACTATGAAGCTAGAGAGGAGGCAAAAAGACAATCTGTCTTTCCTGTGGTCTCAGCAGTGGCAGTTCTCTCAGTGTCTAGGAAGTAAGGAGATTTGCAACCTGCCATCAAATGGCTAGATTTGGTGCAGAAGGCAGCAAAGGGAATAAACAGAGATGGGAAGGCTGGCATGAGGAGATGAGGGAAAGGTGGGAACTGGCAGCTGGTCTGTGGACTCAGACGCTGAAGGCTGATGGGGAAAGAGGTGGCTGAAGGAACTAGAAGGATGGGAAGGCAAAACTGAATGGGGAGTGTGGATGTGAGCGGGATAAGCTGCTGGGAGGATTAGTGAGGCAAATAGCATCAGGGCGGTGGACAGGTTCAGGATTCTAGAAGGGCATGCAAAATCAGGAGGATGGGACCTAGGTTAAGGAGGTAGCAGCACAGAAAGAGGCTCAACAAGGATAGGCTGTGGGAGACAGAGGCAGAAAAAATCAGGCTTGGATGGAGACCAGGGCAGAATGATCTGGGATGTCCTGTGGAAAAAACTGGCTGTGTCACAACAACCGTGTTCAGGGGAACCAGTTACTGTATGTGAATAACCTCGATTCTGGCGCTTATTAGACTGTTAGCTCTTGGCATATAACATCCTTTGTGGGTGTAATACTGTATAGACTGAATGTATTTTTTCAAAAGGATTTTTCTCTCTGCTCTATTTCTTATGCTAACCTTTCCTTGGTGTGTTTTTTTTCTCTCTATTGCATTTTCCAGCCTTTCATGTGCAAACTTTGGGCCTGAGAAGGTTTATGCTGAGCTCTCATACATATGCTATTCAAGTGTTTGAAATATTGAGTGAAATGTATTCATCTTTCACTAGTTGGAGTAAAGACAAATAAGAAAATGGTTTCCAGAAAATATACCTGAGGAATATTCTGATGATAGCCTATCATTTGTTTACCAGGATATAGTTGTTCCTTTCTGGCTGCCAGCAGAGGCATTGAGTGTCTGCATTGTGCCTGGAACTTTGTATGATAATCTAGTAAAGAGTTAAAATTAGGGCCCTTCATCAGCAGAAGATCTGGCCCTGATATTTTAGTTCAGGGATCTGTTAGCAAGACCAAGAGTAGTCATAATGTCCAAGGTACAGCTTGACTTTAAACACCTGCTTAAATGTTTTTGTACTTTTAGCTGCTGGGAAAAAGTCTTCCCTCCACAGTGGGAATTCCTGGTTGAAACTGTAGTTTAGGCACTTTACAGGAGGTTAAATTAAATGGGCCTTTTGCTGCCTCTGGCCTGAAAGTCAATAACGTGGTCTTGGTCTTTATATTGTACCGCGTTTCAAACCCGCATCCCTTTTGCGTGTACTTCTTGGACAATATTGCCTTTCTACGTGCTTTCTGTTCCATGACCCTCTGGCAAAATAACCTGCCCCCATTATTCATACTGACACTGTTTGTAACATACAGCACTAACCTGTGAGATCCAACTTCTAAAGTGTCCTAAGGCTGTAAAAGAAAAGGAACTATATGCAAGCACATGTGCACACACACACTTTTCATGTGTTTTCACATATTCTCTGTGAATGGACATATTTATACATGCTCACCTGCACACACATTTTTTGAATATTTATTTCACATCCTACTGGTAAAAACCTGAGAATGGAAAATGTCTCAAAAAGCATAATGGAGCTTTTCAGAGCATTTTATTTGCAGCTTCTTGGAAAGGGAAGAGAAAATGAGAGTAGAAGAGAAGAGAAAGAAAAGGAGGAAAAATGAAAAAGGAAAGAAAAGAAGGAAAGAAAGGAGAAAGGAAAGTATAGATACCAATGCAGCTGGAGGTTTTTATACCTTAAAATCTGAGATGTCCGAAAATTCTTGACTTGCCTTCCTTGTTTCAGAAGCATAGCACAATAACACACTGTGGTTTGTTTAAAACATGGCAATTTGACTTGAATCTTATGTTTCAGAGAAAGGTTTCGCAATGATGCCGAGGAGGGACTGCTAAAAGATTTTGCTCTTCCCCTTTACTATCTCCTTCCCCCCAGCTTTTTGGCATGCATGGAATCAAAGCTGCTTGCTTCTGAAATACTGTAACATTACTGTTTTCATGGAGTTAGACTTGATTTAAAGCTTCATCAGTAAAAAAAAAGAAAATCCTCAAATCCACTGAGACAGGATACTAGTATTTATAATAAAGTGGGTTTATAGACTGAATGGTTTGACATCTCATATACAGATTGATGGAAGTGCATGCTGCAGAGTAGCCTGCAAGGGGTAAGTCATCACGTGGTGTTCTGACTCATTCAGATGGATTTTTCTTTTTCTTTTTTTTTTCTTTTTTTTTTTTTTCATTTTGTTTTGAAGGGGCAGTGTCAAGTGTTCCAGTGCAGGGTCTGGTGCACTAATGGAATAAACAGTATTGTGGACATGTTGGCAAACTGTCAGTTTGACTTGGCTCTGTTAGTCTCCAAAGAGTTATATTATTGGTTATTTATGAGTATTCGGATGACCTTTGGGCAGTGGGGAAAATGTTTATGAATCTAAAAGGCTTCACAAACTTTAGCACAAAAGCTTGTTTTGTCCAAAAAAATGTGAACTGTAAGTGACTTCTTCATTATTCAGCCTTGCTTATTCTCTTGCTTTAAAAGCCTTTGGTCATCCAGTCGAGGTACAGAATCAAACCATGTAGTGTAGATGAGCAGTCACATGCTGTGAGCAGCAAAAAGTGAAAATCAAAGCCAAAAGCATGTGAGTAACTCCTAGAGAGCAGCTGGTTTTGTTCAATGGGCTGGTGAAGGCTGAGTTGTTCAGGGAAGTCAAAGGGAGTTAGGTACTGCTGACCCGTTGCATTTGTGGACTTCCTTACCCCCAAGGGTATACTTTTGTAAGTTGTAGATTCACTTGGGAAAAATTAGGATCAGTTTGTGAACAATTTGTAAGTGGAAGAAGCAAAACCCAGCCAGCGGCTGAATTTCCAATCAGTCTTACTGATAATGAATAACTTCTGCAGTTTTGCTTTTTGAAACAAACGTTGGGCTGTCCAGTTTTTGTATGTTATTTCAGGAAATTGAAAATACATGGGGGAAAAAGCCTCTCATTCTGTTTTGGTTGAGAGTAATAAAATTTATTTTTCTTCTATCTTTATTTTTTCAGGGCTCTCTGCATGTCAGTTACTAATATCCCAGCATGATTTGAGTTGCAGGATCAGTATTTCATCCAGAAAAAGGGCTGCCCAGAACCGATCACTGCATCCTACCTGCAAAAAGGCCATCTCTTGTTTACATGTTCTCCTAGTGTGAAGTTATGCTTTTTTTACCCATCGTTGGCAAAGCCTAGAGAATGCCACACTGGGGATTTGTAATGTTTTGTGTGTCACTCCCTCAGTGAAAGCCAAGCAGAGCTGGCTATTTAACTTCCTTGAACCTGAGTTCAGCTCCCAGAATAAATCAGAGCAGCCGAAAGCATATTATAAATTACTGCCGGTTCCTGGTGACTCCTGGGGAACCAGGCAAGGATCAAAGGGAAATACAAAAAGTGCAGCCCACAACCTCTTTCCTTTTCTGTGGCTGATAGTAAGTGTAGGTATTGCTGCAGTGGCTTTGTGCCATTTTGGATCCTTTTCCTTGGGAGGATCGTCCACCTATGGTGTGAGACAGCATCTCCTGGCTGTTTTGTACTGTGCGTGTCTTGTTACAACACTCTGCATGCAACACTCTGCATGTTTCCAAAGATGGGCTGCAGAGTTCAAGCAGCGCTAATCCTGTTTAAGGCACTCTTGGGTCTTGTTTGTGGCCTGCAGTATTTAACAGTGTTTCCTAGGGCAGAATAGATTTTACACTGGTTACACCAGTCTAAGTCACGACAAACCTGTTCCTGTTGTGGTGCCATTTGGTGGGACGGCAGTAAGAGCAAGAGCAGACTCTGGCCTGATAGCCCTGCTTACCAGGACTCAACTGCAGTGTTAATGGAAATTGTAGAGGCTACTAGCTCAGAGACTAAGAGGATGCAGTATACATGTTCTTGTCATGCATGGCATAGCTTGGTTGGCCACAGCATGGAATAGGGGAAGGAGAAATACAGTTTTGGGATGAATATTTTAACCTTGCTATTCTGATGTATGTATTTAAATATATATAAATGTGCTTGAGCTTTTCTCACTTCTGTTTGGAGAGTATCCCTCTTCAAAAACTTGCCTCAGATCCATGTCCCTTCTAGGTGCTTGTGGCCACATGATTAGAGCAACTGGTGACCCGTTGTCAGAAAGATGCAAAATAATTTATTGGGGAGGAAGCCAGTGATTGTGGTTGTCAGTTATGGGGTAGTCTTTCTGTATTTAGTGTTTTTTCTCCAAAGGTTAAACTCCTGGAGTCATGTGATTTATATGGGACCTGTAAGTTCAAGTTAAAAAATGCCCTTATGCATGCAGAGTTTGATGGCATAAATCTTAAAACCTCAGAAAAACAGATGGCAGAAAGAAGGTCTTTCTGTTGAGGTTTTTAATAATAATAATAAAAAAATCCTTGTGATTATGGAAAGCCACTCTCTCAATATTTTGAGTGTGTCTCACGATTTTTGGGTGCATGGGGTTGGCAATGCTGCCCAGGCTCCTATAAAATGCCAGGAACACTCCCTCGAACACCCCTTGCTATAGGCAACATAATAAAACTAGGAATATAGTTCTCATCGCTATTTCATAGCAGAATTCAACCCCCTTTTAGAAGAGCCCCCTTTCAGTTGCGCTGGGTTACGCTTTCCACGCGGGAAGCTCACCATGGCGCTCCTCATGCATCCACACGGCTTGTTTTCTCTCGCTTTTACTGACCTGTCTGCCGCCTGCGTTGTGGATTTCCCAATAAGCTCTGTGAACCCACGTAAGGAAAACAAAGTGGGAGATAAGAGAGGGAAGACCCTGTGTGCCTGCAGAAGCCGGGCTGGAGGGAAGGAGGCAGGAGCCGCGTGCATTGGGCCGCTCCTGTGGGAAGTAGGACTGAGCAGAGGGCTTCGCTCAGCCCGCTGCTGTGGAGAGACTTGTTGTGCCCACAGGAAAGAGGGAGACCAGGCTGTCTGTGCAGGATTTCTAGGGCTGCCCAGGCTCCCCATAGCCTCCTCTGGGGCCAGGTGGTCCTGACAGTCCTCTGCTAACCTCTGGCTGGACTGCACCTGTGACAGGGCTGAGCTTGGGCGCTGGCTTCACGGGGCAGTAGGGAGGAACAGAGCAAACAACCTCATGGCTGTTGGCTTTATGTTGGGCCTGGTGGCGTTGGTCGCTGCCGTTACCTTGTGTGCAAGTCTCCATCGTCCTTTCCAGCGGCTGTCCCCACCTTGGTGTGACAGTGCCTCTGGTGGCACATGGGAACAAGGAGCTGCAGTGTCCCTGAGCAAGAGGACACAGCTCCCGCCCAACACTCCCTCTGCTCATGAGGCCGTGCCTGGCCTATGTGCCTGCCGGTGGCTTCTGCAGTGCCTCTGCCACATTTCTGAAGTGGTGTCCTCCCTTCTAGCCACCCCAGAGAGCAAAGAGCTCTTTCTCAAGCAGGAACACGTAGGACTTGCAGGCCTCGCCTTGCCCCACACTCCTGCAGTGGCAATACCCACCATCATGCCAGGTTCTCCGGCTGCTTGCCGCTGCCGAGGCGGGAGCTTCTCACGAGGGAGGTCTTGTGCCACTTGACTCTCGTGCCCTGTCCATGTGCCATCGTGCTACTAGTAACTGAGAGGTGCCTTGCAGTTAGCTGCCCTGGGGTACAGGACCGCTGAGCTGGGCATAGCAGGACTCATGCTGCTTCTCTCCCTGGCAGATGCTCCTGGCCAGTCATCAGAAGTTAGACAATATGCTGTGAACTTTTAGCATGGTGGAAATTGCATGAAAGGTGTTGCTCTTTCTAGGCTGTTCTTAAGGCTTTTACTATGTCAGAGGGGCAGAAATAGTGGCCCAGGTAGAACTGCTGACTCTTTCAAAGTTTACCTGCTGGTAGCTATACTAGAGAGCCCAGGAGGAAGCAATCCCTTGCTCCTCTTCAGCTGTTCTGTAATGTTCTCTATAATAAATACATTAAGCAGCTGGTTTCTTGGCGCCATGACATGAGAATTGTTTAACTTCAGGAAGACGGTGACGTCCTGTTGCAGCATTTGGGGTGCCGCTCTTGCATGAGGATGGCTTTGCTGTGTGTTAGATGGACGTCAGTGAAGCTCTCCTGGCTTGACCCTGCCATAACTGTATGATCATTTAGGCAAATACCTTTTGAAAGTTAAAATCTGGAATTAAAAACACTGGCTGGGAGGTGTCAGGACTTTACATTTGCAAAGGTGTGTTGGAGCTTTGCAAGCTTCTTCCAGATCACCTTGTGTACAGCCCTAAAACAGTGGAAGAGAGAGGTTTCTTTTACAGCAACTTGACATTCGTACACAGCAGCTGAGAAAGCGATCTGTCTTGTTTACAGGCAAGGAAGGGATTTGTGTATGCATGTGTCTGACTAAATGCTGGCTAATGCATCTATTTGACTGCTTGGAGGGTCCATCTTTGTACAGCATGTTTCTCAGACATAACTCTGCTTTTTATTAGAACAAACTGGCAGCAAATGAGATGGGGGTGGTGTGTTATGTGTTACTGGGGCAAGAGAAGTGAGCTCCTACTTTAATCAAAACCAGAATAGGCAGAAAGACCTTGATAAACCTTTCCTTCCTGTGGAGGTTCTGCAAACAGCGCTCCCCTTGGATCCAGCCCCAGGTGCTGTTGTAATCCAGTTTTGGAGACTGTTGCCCCCCTGTCCCAGAGAGCTAGCTTCATGATTCACCACTAGGAGCAATGCTGAGGAAAATTTTATCTTGCCCTGCCTTTGATGTTTGAACTTCAGAGCTAGAGGTTTGTTATTTCAGTATTTCTCGATGTAGTTTTCTGCTTATGAAGTTTCGGAGAACTGCAAGTCAGGCCTGCATGGATTCCCATCAGTAACCTTAGTGCTGCCTGGATCTTTAGATCTTAATGGCCAGAACAACCAAAAAAGTCATTTTTGTCTGACCTAGAGCAGCACAGGTCACAGAGCAAGGCAACATCGTCGAGGGAGTCAGTCAATCTACCTGCTGACGCTACCATTCCTCCTGGACATCTGCACAGCTGGGCCAGACAGAAGGCTTTTGGGGATCCTGCTGGAAGAGTGCTGGGCCAAGGGATGCTAAAGGGAGATGGGAAACGTGGCTGGGTGGGTGACTGCTGCAAAGGGGTCAGCAGACACCGCTCTAATTGAGCATCAGCATGGTAAGGTCTTTTGACATGGCTGGCTTTTCCCAGGAGGTGCCATCTTCTTCACCCGCAGGCTAATTTCTTAAGCTCCTTCCAAAGTCTCTCCTTTTTTCTTTTTCTTCACTTCACAGCAGTGTTTCCCCTTCCCCTCCTTGGGAGCTCATTAAAGCTCAGAAACTGGTGCAGTGACTGTGTCTCTTCCCCGAGCTCACGCAGGCAGTAGCCAGAGCAGGTAGGTGACCCGAGGAAAGGGGGATAGAGTTGTTTAGTCTGGGATGCAATTAGTGGAGGCAAGCAGCAATCGGAGAGCATGTTCAGGGACTGAGGGAAGGGAAATCTATGTATTAAGATAGATCAGCTTGGGGGAATTGGTGGAACTAATTTTCCACCTCCCTTCCCCAGTTAAGGAGGAAAATAGAACTGGTGGTCAGTTTTAGACCTGTCCACCACTGCCCAGAGTTATCCATGCCTGGAGCACAACAGGGTGTTGGGGAGGAAAGAAGCAGGCTGTTTTTCAGCAGAGCAGAGAAAGAGGGGCTTTTTTTTTTTTCCTGGGAGGGAGCTGAAGGCAAAAGGATCTCTGTGGAAGGCTGTTGTGGAGAGGGGGAAGAATGCAGAAAGCTGTCTCTTGTTGAGAAGAGGAAGCAAACTCCCACCCAGCTGCCATGGAACTCCCTGTCTTGCTCTTCCCTTGTTTTCTTCAGTGGGAAATCAGGGTTAACAGCACACACAGGGACAGTGTGGAGGGGAACAGCCCATTTGATGGAGTGGAGACACTCATCCAAACCTGACAGCTGCCTAAAAGGCACTGTAGGAAGCCTGTTCAGTAAAGACAGCTGGGTGGAGAGAAGCAAACATGAGCAGTAAAGAGACAGTGTGGCTGGAGTTTGGGAGGGGAGAAGTCAGGGAAGCTGTGAGCTAATCCCAGCTCTGCCACTGGCCGCCTGTGGGACACTGGGTAAGTCACCTGCGTGTTCTCCTTCACCTGTCCAGGAGAGCAAATTCTGCTCTGAGTTTTGGTGGGTTACTGGGCATAATGAGGCTTCTGGGTTTTGTGAAGTAATCCTTTAGTACCTACGAAGTAGTATCCGTGAAGCTTGCGCTGTGCTGCAAACGCTAGCCTGCACTGGGGCTTTTGGCACCATGCTAGTATGAATAGCAATAACAGTATCCTCCTGTCCTTGGTCACATTAATGCATTAGGGGGAGGTTTCTAGAGCTGCTTGGCTGGAGATGCAGCCTTCAGTTTGCTGGAAGAAATGGGTTGTTGGAGGGGGTAGCTAATGTGAATCTTAAGAGGAATCCTGTGCCCTAAGGCTCAGCGTCACTTGAGGCCTCATCAGTTATAACTGAGGAGTGGTTCCTGCCCATTTTACATGCTTCACCATTTGGGCTCTGTCTAGAAATGAAAGCCCTATCTGTTTTGTACCTTTATATGCTCAAATCTGCTCCGAGTATGCTCCAAGTGGGCCCATGTCAGTTGAAGCACAGATGGGTTCTGCCAGTCTTGCATGGAGGTGTGGATTTTACTGTTGTAACCTGAACCCAGGGATGTGTTGCCCAGCTCGCCTGCTTTCCCAGAGCTCTGCTGTCTCTACTGGAGGGCTCACATGCATGGATGTTTCCTCCCACAGCACTGCTCAACTGAGGTGTCTACCTGTGGTCCAGCTCCATGTGGCAGCTGGGTTCAAAGAGACTCTGCAGCCTATTTTCCCTCCCCTGAGCTTGCAGAGTCCATGCTGACCTTCCCAGGAGTATCTCTGTGTGCTGGGAATGTGTGGGGCGCTATAATTACCAAGGGACAGAGTGTTAAGGAGAATTGGTTGGGGAATTAACTCCCATGACTGCAAAGGGTTTGCTGCCCCCCTATGGATTTGACCGGCGCGACTAAGGCCAGGGCACCAGGGTGGAGGAGGTGGTGGTTGGTAGAGCCAGCTCCATGACTGTGTTGCTTCCTTTCTGTCCGGGCTCTCGCTGTGCTCTTGTGCAGCTGATAGGCTACAGTCTGGGCTCCCGTTCAACCGATTGCATAAATGTAGCAGAACAACAAGGTTTCTCCAAAGCAACTCCATCTGTGCAGGGCACTTGTTCCTCAGGACTCCCTTGGTTGTGCTATGCTGAAGTTTGTGCCAAACTCAATACCCACAATTTAAAAATAACATTTGGGTGTGATGGCTTCATTATTTACCTAGGAGCCAACATTGTCTCATAGGCAGAACCAGATGGCTGGATGTCTGAGACGAGACATTCTCACCTCTACCACTGTGTTGTGTATTACCTCCTGCTGCCTCAGTTTCCGGGCTGGTGAAGCAAGGGTAATGAAGCACAGTTCATGATAACTTATGCATGACTTAATTTCTTTATAGAATCCAGTATGCACAAATCATTTGCTGCAGAGTTCACAAGTGCTAATGCTAAAGCAGACCAAAGACTTGCACTTCTTGGTTGGTGACAAATACTTGAAAGAAGGAAGTGGTGCAAAATTCTGTAGCAAAGGAAATCCTAGAAGACATAAGGCAGTGGCACTGATATATTGCTGGCTCACTCTTTCTCTCCAGAAAATAAATTGTTCCTCTTCATTTTCAACACTGATGGCCTTGCCTATGCTTTTCCTTTCAAGGGCAGATGCATTCTAAGCATCTCGCTTCCTGACTCTGCCCATTAAAGATGTCTTAACCCATGAAAACAAATATGATGTATCCATCCATATAATCTTGTATGGTTTTGTCCTTTGAAGGGAAGTGAAACTTTAGTGATTTACTTTGGCTTCTGAGAATCCCCAAGCCCCTGCCCATCATGGGCTAATATGAGCAGACAGAGAGGCTGTAACAGCATCATCACAAATTTCCAAATGATGTGCCTGGGCAACCTAGAGATACAGATGTGAGGAATTTGGATTTACTGGAGGGCTTTCTGGAGTTCTCTGATGGCTACTGGGAATGTCCTCCTATTGTAATCTGAAAGCATAGAGCTGTTCTATTTTAATCAATTAAAATAGTGTCAAATTTTTTATCAGCTGTCCATTATGCCCTGGAGTGCCATGAATGTTACCAAAAAAAAAGACTAGATTCATGTTAAGTGTAGATCCATGTGGTTCCACTGACGGTCTTGCAGCTAAGCTTGGCTTCTGCCAACTGAGAAACTGTCTTGACCTTAAAGCAGCCTAGCTAGAATTCCTCCCCTCTGCCTCATCTTGTAGTGACAGGTTTGCACTCCCAATTCCTTTCTGGAGATGGTCAACAAATTCTGGGCCAGACAAAACTGGAATTTCTAAGATAGGTCAGATCAGACCTTGACTCAGAGACAAATTCTCTAGATGTTTGCGACTTTGGTTTAGGCCATTCAGCAACAGAATTCGCCTATCCTGGAACAATGTTTGAAGTGGTATCATGTCAGACACCCGACAGTTGAAGACGAGACCAGCCTGCTTTATCCATTGACTCTAGAGTTGACAAGCTGGGCAGATCCCTGACATGGGATAAAGGATTCTTTATGAAGTACTTCTATTTTCTTCTTTGATTCTGGTATTTTGTTTTTTCTTGTTACTGAGGCGGGTGGGGGGGGTGGGGAGATGAAAAAAGAAATTCCAGAGTGAGCAGGAGACGGGGAGTAAAACTAGCTGAGGAATTTCCAAACAAGCATGTCAGTTACACTTAGGAGAGCTTGTTTTTGTTTACTGTTTGTTTTGAATTTCCACTCTTTGCCCTCAGATCAAGCTCCAGGAGAAGGGGGAGCCTAGAATGAGGTCTTAGATATCTTTTGCAGCTCTTAAATGTTGTGAAAGAAACCTTGATGAAAGGCTAAAGCCATGGAATAGATGACACCCAAAGCAAGGCTGTGCAACACTTTCGATGTTTTTTGCTGCATAATCCTTGTTTCCAAAGAGTTTAACCCTCCTTGTGGTGGCTCAGAAAGGCATTCACAAGGGTAAGGTCAGTTTCTGTTAATCTCTTTAGTGCTGTGTTTCCAAATGACAGTTGTCACCTACACTGTCGAGGGGCTTGAGCACGCTGTACTCCAAAACAGAGGATTCCCTCTCCTCTAAATAACACGTCTGAAATCCAAAATACACAAAGAAAGTACAGAAGATCTCTGACTTCTGTTAAGCAAAGGCTAGACTGGATGATTTGTAAGTGATGAATCAATCAGCTTTTAGCGCACTAAGTCTAATTGGATCTGGGTAAGCATAAGCTTAAGTGCTTTAATGGGCTGAGTGGAGAACTCCGGTGTCTTAAGGCATAAGCCAATTCTGGGAGTAATAAACAGCCTATGTGGGTAAAATCTATTCTTAATTACCACAGCAAAGAATTTTTGCATCTTGTTTTTTTTCCACAGAGAGCTTTATTTCTGGTCCTGATGATTGTTGGAACCAGGTTCCTCACATAGATGTCTCCCTGGTTAGGAGCCAGGTGGTTGTTCCAAGGTTCTCTGTCCTGTAAATATGTCCTAGAACATGGCACACTATTTCATCTGTATCTCATTACACAGAAAATGTGATTATTATTATTATGTATGGAGTTTTTAAACCAATCTGGTGTCTCCAGGCTTCCCCAAGGAACAGACAATTTGTCTAAGATGCCATCATCTTCTTGACAGATGCCATGGAGAAACCTAAGAAACATGAAAAAATATATGTATACATACTGTACACAAGCAAAAGAGCCAAAATGAAGGCAGAGTGCATATCAAGAAGTTATTTATAGTGGCTAAAGTTTGAAATCTATTGAGACTGAAATTAAAATATCAGCTGGGATCCCAGCCCAAGTTTGGTCACACACGGAACGCGTCAAAACGTGTTCAGGAAACGAGCAGAGGCCCTGCTGAGCAAAGCCAACTCTTCTGTGGCTGTTCCTTCCTGCCTAGAGCTCCAAAAGAGAAAGAAAAACCCTGCTAACAAAATCAGAGTGGCTGAAGGGGACAAGTGCGACCGCAGTGCTGTGCCCCTCCAGAGAGTCAGGCTGCTAGTAGGCAAGAGCACTTCAGGCAGCAGGGCACTAGGGAACAGAGGCTGGGAGGAAGTTTGCAGCAGCCCCAGTGTCTATCTTGCAAATATTGTGGGCGATAAGATTATCAGAGTGTGTTAAAACATGAAGCCACTTTTGCAGCTGGTGTGAATTGGTGCTTCTCCAGCGATTTAGATACTTTGGTAGAGACTTGATGAGGACCTGCTTTGCTGGCAATATCCTTTAGAGTCACTGAGACTAGCACGGATGATGCAGTGGTAGCGGGCAGGAGAGTGCATGATCTCAAATGCTGGGCTGTTAGCAACATGGGTCCAGATGTGGGGAGCAGTTTTACTAAGAAAGGGTGTTGTCTGGAACAAGCACATGTAGCTGACATAGGTATCATCATTAAACCACTGTAGGAGGATTCTGTAACTACTGTTAGTGTAAGAGCATGAAGCAAAGGGTGTATGTGCGTAGGGAAAAGAGGGTTGACATTGTGGGACCCCTACCCACACTTGCTAGTCAAAAGTGGGCCTTCCAGGACAGGAGTTCTGCCATTTGGCATATCTCTTGAGACTAGCAACAGCAACACCACGTGTTTGTCTGCTGATATTGCCTTGGGTTATCTGATGTCATCCTGCCTGCACATCCACCTTTCCTTGCAAGAAAGGCTGAGGCTGATACCTTGTTCTATATGATGGAAAGAAGAATGGGATTTATTTGGCCTCCACAATCAGTACTTGTATGATCTGGCCTTTCCTTCTGAATTATTAGGTATAGGACTCATGTTACATGTCCAACTGCTTGAACTCGCCTCCTTCTTTGTTTTAGTAAGGTATTTGGTAAGGATTAGCCTTGATCAAGGGAGGGACTCCCTCCATTTACTAGTCCACTCTGTTACCAAGCACATGTTCATCATTGTTATTGGGCTGCCTAAGAATCAAATCATTTTGCAAACTTGCTAGTTCATGATGGTATCTTTATACCTGCTGTTATCCTAGATCAAAGCTAGATACAGAGAGCAACATCTCTCTACTGCCCTACAGCTCTTCTGGTCCATTGACGCTACTTTGACATCAGCTGGAGTTTGAGAATACTTCTTATATGGGAGAAAGCCTCTTTGGAGCTCCCTCTCCATCTCTGGACACGGTGCCCTATGAGGGGCATTAGCGATAAAGCCATGCCGAGCAATGATGTGTGATCTGGTGGGGAGCACTGCAAGCTGAAATGTAGTGATCCTTCTCCTGGGGCAACACTCGCATGGTCTGAGGAGCAGCAGCATCAGTGTGAGCATAACCCCAGTGTAGGCAGGGGAGGTGACTCACTTCTCTAGAAGAGGCAACACTGTTTATTAATCATTGTTCCTTTGAAGTGGAAAAATGGAGAAAACATCTCATGGCCAACGTTGTGATTAACCATCTAATTGTTTTGCTGGTATGTTTGCTTAAGGGGTTTCCTTTGCTCTGTGTACATTAAGAAAGAGTTTCACATCCTACCGTTGTTGCAACCAGATGATAGTCATTAGAAAAGTACCAGACAGACCCATTGTATATTGCTTGTCCTGTAACTTTTTTACTATTATTATTTTATTTTCTCCCTGGTCCATCTCTGTTGAAGTGACTTCAGATAATGACAACTCTTCAAAGCAAAGTCTTCCTTTGTTCTCAAAACATGCAGAGAGTCTCTTAATGCAACTGAATGAATTCCATTCCCTTGCCAACACATTTTTCAGTCACCTTTTCCATCACAGAAGATGATGCCCGTAGATGATGGAGAATGACCCACTTCCATGCTGAAGTGAAGGCCTATCAGGCTGAGCTGCAAATGCCCAGTTCCCTTTCCTGCTCCTGTGCTCAGTATTGTTGAAATGCAGAATCACAGCCTCTCTTGCCAACTCTGAGCCCTGCTCATGCCAAATATGGCTGGTCTGGAGCATAGGATTTTGGAGAGGGTCAACATACCTAGCCCTAACAGTACGACTGTCTCCTCTTTAGTGCATGGAAATGTTTAAACAAGGGCTTAAGTCTTGCTGATGTTCTGTGCCTCCTAGGCTTTGCCCATGGAATAATACTATGGAATATTAATCTGGGCTTAAGATTTGGAGCTTGGCAGAAGATATATAGGTGAATTTTAGTTTGATCTGCAATATGAGTAAAAAGGAAAGAAGTTTTGCCTGCCTGGATACTTGTGAACATGGGAAAGCACGAGATGCAGTTATAGTCCGCCTGATTCCTGAACACTGCACCTAAAACACTGTCAGTGGAAGACAACTGAGTCTGGAAATTTCATCTAATCAGGAAGACCTCCCCAGTTTATTCTAGGCCAGGTTCAAATAAATGTTCCATTTCAAGTACTGTTCCAATGCAAACACATTTCAGTACAATTGCAAACCATTTTTGACTCTTTGCAGCAAAAAAAAGCAAGTTTTGAAATGAAAAAGAGTTTAAAACCAGTCAAGAATATTTCTAAATCCTTGATTAGTCCCAGTGACATTGCTGTTCTCTTCTATGTCACAGCAGTGGGCTTTACAAAAGCACGCATTTCCTTAACCCTGCTCCCAGAGAAGTCCATGCAAATTTTAATGAGTGTATCAGTAGACCTCAGAGCACCTTAAACTTCCCCTGTACTGTGCATGATGTAACTGTGCCAGCAGAAAGATATTATTCTTGTCCTGTGACACTGTCTTTCAACTGAAGCAGTGTTACTGACTACCGTTGTGTTCTGTAGTGCAAAGCTGTGTCTTACAGCTAGAGGGGGTGAGCAGGCAGAATATAGTCCGACTAAATTCTGCATTTGAAAACTCTTGGTCATGCCTCTTTCTTTTCTCCTTCCTCAGATTTAAGTGACACCTACCTTAGTTGCATTTACACCTCTGTCTTCAATAGAATTTTATGCACACATGCATTTATAATATATGTATACATATTGCACTTGTGTGTGTGTGTATGTGTGTGTGTGTGTGTTTGGGTCTGTCCATGCATGCATACGCAGCATACCTGAAAAGTATCGTTAGTTACTATGATTTATGGTGAGACATTATGTGAGGTCTCAACGGGTGACCAAGGTTGGAGTGCACGCAGTGTTATGCACACGTCATGAATAAATGGTCCTGTCTCCAGAGATCTTGCAGTCCAAGTATATGATTAGGAACAACAGATGGATACCATAAACAGACAGGCGGCGTGGGTGGGGGAGGAGCGCAAAATACCACTGAGATAATTAAGATAAATGATTAATGACTCGAATGGGTAAGAAATGGCCAAAATACACCAGCTGAATGTTCACTGGTGATGCTTCACAGGAGCTCCAGCTGAGGTGGACAACAAATATATTGTATTCTGTGCTTGCTCGTTATTCAGATTGCTAAATTTGTTCCCAATCCATGTTTATAGTGGTTCAACTCTAATGTTATGCTGTAGCTACACTGTAAGGATGGGGTAACTACAATGAATTCTATGTGGAATGCAAATCCAACCAAACTGAAATACTAGTCCTTAAAGGAATTTTGATCTTGTAGGATCTGATCCAACACCCACTGAAGTCAATGAGCTCTTGACCTGTATGGGATTTGGGACAAGCCTAGAATGTTCGAGTGGGCTCTGAACTGGGCAAAACAATTGGGACATACTTAAAATGATAAGAAAAAAAGCTTTGTATGAAATGTATTTAATATATGTCTGTTTGCATGTTCACATTTTTACTGTGTGAAATCAGACTAATTTTATATCTGATGCTTCTATCTTAACATGTGGTGTATGTTACAGTAGGCTGATCAGTTACATGATTAAAATACACGGTAAACAGATTCACAGCATGCCTAACACTGGCAGTTTTGCATTTTAACCCAGTCATTTCTTCCTTGAACTATGTTTTTGTTGTCATTTGTTTGCTTTCTCTCAAGAGATTGTCCATTGGTTTCCTCAGGCAGCTCAATTTGTCTCCTAAAGCTTCCTCCATTGTTTTTTTATGATAGCTGAGTGGCTGGGTAGTTCTAGAGATCACTCAGCTCTCTCCCCACCCAAACAGGTTGGAGGAATGTTAGTAGAAGAAGATCATACACTGCAGCTCCCCGTGGTGTGGATAAACACAAGACGTCAAAGCTGTCAGGTTGGCAGATTTCACCAGCATGGAATTCACTTAAAAGTAAATGGAGGGAGGAAAAGGATCTGAAAGGTGCCAAGTAAAGATTTTGTTCTTCATCATACAGGATTTGGTTGTGACTCTGGTCTGTGTAAAATCTAGGCTGTGTTCATGATATTTGTACAGATAGGTGGCCAGGTGGAATTTGACTCCAGTCTGAAGATGGTTACATATGTACAACTTTGGACTGTTCCCCTGAGTGAGATCAAATAATTAAGAGTCATTTCCAGTAAGTCCTTACCTCTAAGGCCAGGGTTGCTCTGACAACCACTCTGGGTGGATAATCTGTGGGAGTTGAACCTGGAGCCTCTGGGTCTGCAAGTACAAGCCTCTATTGTTAGAGCTACGAGTGGAAAACCTTTCTTATATGACAGTAGCACTAGATTCATCTGGGCACCCTTTGTCTGCTCAGAAGGATGACAGATCTACCTGGCTGGAATGAATTGCACAATATTGCAGTGGTTGAGTTCCACCTTTGTTTTCACATACACTGCATGTGTGCATGTCTTTTGGATTGTCATTTGTATTTGAGGGGAAAGGTCCACATGAAAATGAGCCCATGCCTTCCTAGGAGACTTGCATACTTGCCTTCAGTGCTTTGGTGTTTGTTGCAGGTATTAACATGGGATATGTTTGCATGTGGCTGAGGGTGCAAGAGAAAATGCATTTGTCTGCATGTGATGGACCAACAGAAAATATTTACAGCAGTTATTTGCATGTGAAGAAATCTTGAGCTCTTTTTCAAGCAGAGCTGTTCAGACAGCCAGACTCAGCATGAGGATCCAGAGAAGGATGGTGGCTCTGATGCCAAATGTGTGGTTTTCCCTAACTCATTTTTGCAGGGCTGCCTTTTGCTGGCTAGAAAGCGTTCACTTGAAATGCAATTACCCTAATGTAGAGAAGAGAAAAGACATAGTTCAGCTGTACCAAGACAGGAAATTTCCTCAGATTCACCCCTTCCTCATTAGCAATGGCACATTTTCTACAGTTTGCAGATAGGAGGGAAAGATTTGGTTAAGACCTTGTGTAAATGTGTAGCTGCTCAATCCCGCTGACTTCAATAGAGCTTTGTCACTAAATGTTGGCTCATAATAAGAGGTAGATACAGGGATGTGTATAATCTCATCAGCCAGTGTATTTTTTGGAGTTCTACTGGAGTCAACTGAGCCTTGCTGACATATATCAGTGGAGATCCTGGCCTTTTGGATGCCAGTTCTTGGCAATACTGTATTAATCTTCTCCCTACTAACTGCTTTGCTTTTATTGGCTCTTCCATTTTTTTTTTCTGATCTGCCACTCTTATTTTGTGATACATCTTGAGTGGTGTCTACTTCTCTGCCACTTTGAGTAGAGTTCTCTCTTGTACCCTTTCCATTCATTTAGTTATTTTGCTGTGTTGCCTCCTTTTAATTTTTCCCTACTTCTCATCTACCTCTTCATCCTTTCTTTACATTCACCAGTGCAAGGTGCTGGGAGTATCTGGACTGAAATATTCCTATAGAACAGAACATACATATGTTTATATTGGAGAGCTTCTCCACTTCTCTATATGATTCCTTCCTGAGTCTATGCACAGCAATGAACACAGTAAGTGTTCATCACTGAGACTTTTCAAGCTTCTGTCTTGATGTCTCCTGATGCTCTCAGTCAAGTCTCAGCTGGGCAAGGGCTGCTGAGAGTGGTGGGCCATGCTAGGAATTTGTACCCAGGCCGCTTGCCTTCTCCTTTTTCATCTGAAGATATTAGGAAGTGATATTGACTGTGGTGATAATACTGAATTTTGAATATGAGTCAAGAAGAATATGGGATAAGTAGTCATCTCCCTTCATATTTGCGAATAAGAAGACCCATCTAACCCATCATAGAACTGGATAGCTTGTCCTCCTTCATTCCCAGGGTCAGCTCTGATGGTGTCGGCATGGTGTCGGCACCAGACTTCTGACTTTTTGCTCAGCAACCCAGACAGGCCACAGAGAAGGCATCCACATCGTAGAGGGTTTTTATCACTTTTGTGGTTCCCCTGATCAGAAGGGCCTATAAGCCACATCATGAAACAGGTATTTTCTTGTGAATGTTCCCATTAGTCTCTCCTGCAAACCTCAGCTTTGTGTCCCTTCTGTAGCATTAAGTTGTAGGTAAAGCTTCAGTCCACAAAGAAGCTTCAGTCCTCCAAATAGGGTAGCAACTGGCATGAGAACAGTTGGCAAGAGTGAAGAGGGTCTTGCCCTTGCGAACAAGGAAGCAATCCTGGGTCAGTGGTGCAGTTCAGGCCTATATGCTTGGTGTTTGGACCTTAGAGAGTGAGAGACCTTACTTCTAAGGTCCTGCATCTTCAAAGGTCCTCCCTTAGGTGGGGAGGGGGGAAAAGAGGCTGGATGTATAGTGGAGTTTTTAGCTACCCTTGCTCTCTGAGCAGCTAGTCTAGCTGTGGTGAAAGGCCTGTTTTTGTCTGACTATGAGGACAAAACAAGGGAAGAGAGCTGCTAGTCAATGAGAAATAAAAATAAAGCTTGGTTTTGCTGAAGAGGAGAAAGGGGCAAAAACAAAACAGATGTCAGTAAACAAAAGGTGAAGAGTAATCAACCCTATAAGAGGAGTGGTGTAGCTCATGGTGATAGTTAGGGAATGGACCCTTATAAGGAGCAAGGACACAGAAAAACTTGGACAGAAAAGACAAGAGAATATCTGCAGTGGAAAGGGAAGGGCCATCAGGTACTAATGGATAAATGTTAGTGGGTGAGTAGATGGATGAATGGATGGATAGGTGGAAGAAAGGAAGTTTTTGTGCTAATGAAAACATGTTTAAATGCGGGATATGTTAGTGATAAGGCAGTAGCAGATTTTTCTGGGGTGTGGAGCTGTATGAATAAGAAACTGCTAAAGTGTATCTGTGCAAAAAGATGTGAGCCTGCTAACAAAGCATAGGAAACTAAAATAATCATGCTGGATGTGTGAGTTGGGGTAAATCAAAGTATGGTGGAGTATATTTGGCTGTTCAGAAAGGACAGATAGGTATGAACGTGTCTCTACACGTTTGTGTAGAAATACAGTGTTCTTGGGAAGCTGGTAAGGATTGTATGACTCAAAGTGAACGTGTATAGGTCAAAATCATTTTGTTTATGAGTTTTTAAGCACTGGAAATGTTCTGAAAGCCTCAGACTTGGTTGATGTATTGTGGATCTTGGATTTATCAGGTTTGGATGTGTATATATAGATTGAAACACACAACCAAAAAACTGTTAGTAATGAGGGAACCTTGAAGTAATGGCTGCTAAACATTAGGTAGTCTCTACAAAAAAGAAGCAGTACTGAAACTGATTGGAGCAGGAAGTACTAAACAGCTGTAGAAGACCTCCTTTTTGTTGTTGTTTGTTTTCCAGTGGTCCTACGATGAAGAGATTTTTTGCAAATGTGCAAGAATGAGAGGAAGACTGGGGACAGTACTCAAGCTACTGTGTACAAGGGGGGAGATTAAAGCAGAGATGCCCAAGTAAAACATGCTCAGGGGCCTGGCAAAACCCTGCATACTGCAATCATTCCCTTGCCTCAGGCAGCAAGGCAGGCTTCATTTTTTTTCTGACTAGCAGCCATTTTGTAAATATGTGGGGCTCTCAGCTCTGTTACAGCTAAACAAAAAAAAGTTGTTCACAAGCTCTAGTCTTTGTTTGTTTGTTGTGTGACTCAGTACCCCACATCTGAAATGGCTAAGACTGCTGCAGACGTGCCGTGGCTGCGGGAAGTCAGACAGTGTCTCCTCAGGTTGTACAAAGATGAAGGCCCTCCCTACTGAGAGGGCAGTTGGTTCTCCTTGTAGTCACCAGCGTGACTTCCCCTCCTGGTGGGGGCCTATGAAAGTAGTCCATGTTGGCCCTCTCTGAGGTGGTGAGGTACCTCCTATGTATGGCCACAAAGCAGCAGTTGTGGTGTCTTCTGGATCCTATTGAGGAAGGTCTTTACGGCAACATGATGCATAACGTGAGGATGTTGGATACTAGAGGGAGCCGTTAGCTAGTCACTGTTTGGTCTTGTGGTCCCTGTTGTCATTGTTTATTCACATATTGACTCATTTTGGGTGAGGAAAGATTTAACTCCTATGAGCACAGCATCCTCTGTCTGAGGAGAGTCAACAAAGGAGTCTGCTGTGCATTTGTGCTGTGTCTGCACTTCAATCCTTGCACCAAGCTTTCTTGAGCGTTTTCTACTCACTTCTGTCTGTTCTGTTTCTCTGAATCCTCAAGCAACTGGTTTAGGTTTATACATGGTCCATAGTCAGTTCTAGATAGAATCATTCTGGCTGCCCTTCATTACGATTTTCGTTTCTCTTAAATGTTAGCATAGGTGTGTGGCAAAGGTGTCTGTCAGATTTTTTTTTTTTTTTTTTTGGTCTCTGATGCTTTTGGCAGCTGTCACTGATGGCTTGGATCAAGTGCTGCTCTGTCTTTGTTCATCTGGCTGTTGTGGATGAATCTTCTGCATACTTGAGTGATAGTCAAACCATTCATTAGCATGTGGTAAGACAGCATGGGAAGGGGAGAATCCCCTTTCTTGGGAGAATCCATCTTTTTGCAGTTTTCATTGGGCTCAGCTTGTAGTTCTGCATCACCTGTGATTGTGTTGCAGTGTTATTGTATAGTCACACTGATTCTTCAGTGTCCGAGTCGGTCACTTATGGGTTGAAAATGACTGGAGTGTCACTTTCCTTCTGTACCTGAGGCTTGTGTGGATTTCTGGTTTAGCCACAGATGAGAAGGATGTTCGAGTATGTGCTACCAACTAAGGTAGGACAAACATATGTTTAAAGTTAAGTTTCCCTTGGATCAAATGCTACGGAAAGTGTGATTATACCAGCTTGTTCAACTGACAACCATGACCATTGCTTCCTATACCTGGGTCGTGAGCACGTCTGCTGACTTACCTGAGGATATTATGCCACTGGTCCTCAATAGGACAAGCTAATGTACACTGATCTGTTTGAACTGGCACCCCTTCATAACATAGATCACAAGGCCTGAACTTCAGGCCTCTGTCTGGAGTTCAGAATCTGTTGCTGCTCGAGGGTAAGGTGCATGCTTCTGGCCCACCTTTTATGCTCCTAGAATGGTGTTGCCTAGGCTAGACTATATCCGTCATTGTCCTTCCAGGTGCTATGGGCTGCTTTTTCTGCAACTCCCTTCCTTGTGATTGGTTTTGATGATAACATCAAGTTTGCAGTTCTGACAATCCTCATCTAATTACTTCATAAGATGTCAGCAACTGTTCAGGCCTCTACTTTATGGTTCCTGACTAGCCTACTACTTTTTCCTCTTAAATTTTTATGAAAGTTAGCAGCTGAAAAATGTGTGTGCATAAATATACGAAAGATGGTTAAAAAACAATGTTAGGTTTGCTAACTGTCCTCCCTATGCTGATATTGCATTAGCAATACACTGTATTTTAAATCAATTAGGGGTTTGAATACACTGTCTTGGGACAAGACTGTATTTTACTGCCAAAACATTGAAATGTGGAATTCGTTTCTGCCAGTTACTTAAAACACACAGCATTTACTTGTGTCTTTAAATTTTATACTGTCTATTATTGCCACGATATGGGATCAGATTAAATCCCCAATAGTTTGGAGAATAAATGACTCCTAGAATTCCCATCTCTTTCTCCATTTCAAGCTGTAGTGATGTTGCTTGGAAACTGTGCTTTCTTTTACAAAAGTCATGTACTCTCTTCAAATGTGCCTCCAGTTGTGATAAGAGATGTTTTCATTTTAAGTTTCTGGGTAATTAGGCTCTCCTGTGGTGGTGGTGGTGGCGGTGGTGTGGGGATCGTGACTGAAAGAGTTAACTAGCTTTGAGAACTTGCTGAGGTCTGAATTTTAGGTTGTTCAAGTTATGAATTCTGGGTCACTAACAATGGGAATTGTTCTGAATAATCTGATAATGTTCTCGTCATTTGTGTTTCTTTGTTTCAGGGTGTTGTCACTTCATATCTGTCTGGAAGTGAGGTAGTGGAAGGAGTTCTGGAATAATTCAAAACTTTTCCTTTGCTCTTTATCCTAAATCTTTGGCCCATGCGGGTATGTGCTTGGGTGCCCAGCCCTCCTGAAATGCAATGGGAATTACTTCTCTTACCCTCCGCCCAAAGAATTTAGGCATCTAAATTTGGGAGTTGGATTTTTATTTAATGTTTTTCATTTTATTTGCTTACATCTGGTCTGTCACAAAACACTCTCTGACTACAATGCCTTGCAAAGACTTTTATCTTTAGATACTTAAATGCCCTTCGGAGTTTCTGTAGGTCCATATCTCTAAAACTGATGGCAAGGTCAGCTCCCTTTGGACTAGATACCTTGCACTGGGCATTCCAGTACAATGGATAACAGACCGATGTTTTCAGTGGAAAAGGAGAAGGCATCTCCTTTTTTTTTTTTTTTTTTTTTTCCTGCTAAAAACATCTCTGGGATGGAATATAAAGCACGTGGCAAGTGCTGCAAACACTTAGATCAGACAGTTTCTATGGAATTCTCTTAGGAAATAGTTCTCATACTTGACTCAAAAGAATATCTCTTTGTTTCTCAGAGCTGTCTAGGATCTATCCTGAACCACGGACTGTTTTAAACTTTAAAAACCTCATATCCCACCTGTGTCTCAAGGATGGGAGTTTGCCAATCTTTTTTTTTTTTTTTTTTTTTTTTTTT
>VWPW01002599.1:291798-390774 GCA_013389825.1 Crypturellus undulatus | reverse complement strand
TTTTTTTTTTTTTTTTTTTTTGGTTTACATAGCTTTTAAGCACAGTCAGAACTTTCTCTTTAATCTCTCTCTCAAACCACTGACTCCACCAGATGAGTCTTGAGTCTTTTGCTTGTTTTTGTATTCCTGGTGCCCTTGCGGTTTGGGGCATTTATAATGTCAAAGGTTTCAGAGTTCAAAAGGCAGGCCTGTGTGTAGGAAGCAAATGTGTTAACTGGAGGACGTATTTTCCCCTGCCCTAGACTAGCTTTACACAGTAGTTACCCAGTGTGGATGTACACTGGAAGGTTGGATCTGGGGAAGGCTTTTGGTCATTGCACTCAACCCCCTGAGACTTTCTGTAACTTGTTGCAGAGCGTCTCTAGGACGCTCGGCCAGTTTTGCACATTCTTACTTGGTTGTGCAGCTGGGGCGCAGTTAAGGTTTTCCTAGAAGGAGAAAATAGAGCAGCAAGAGGCAATCTGATTTAGAGAGGCTTCTGACTCTTTTGGGCATGCGTTTTGAGTGCCTTAGAGTTGTGGCATGTGAACATTTTTTTGCTTGTCAGCTCTATGAAGGTAACTGAACCCCAGCTATGAGACTGCATGTATTAGCTCAGCTCTCAGTAAAGCCCATCTCCTCATGGTCCTCTCCAGCTTTGTGTAGAGTAACCTGGAACTTCTGCCCTTGATGCTACATGGCAGCTCACTGCAAACCTGAGTTTTTCTTAGCTTTGCTAGCTGAAAACAAAGGCAGCCTGCCACCTGCCAAGAGGCACTATGAGTCAGTCGTCAACATTTTGACTGTGTTTCTCCATGCTCAGGAAAATATACAGTATGAAGAGACAAGGGGGAGACATGGATCTTATAAAATATATCTCCCCTTTGGCTTGGATTATAATAACAAAATCTCTGAGTCACCACATGGTACATTGATATGAAGCAACTGCCTGCAAGAAAACCAAAGCCATGCATTTTTTCTGAAAAATGAGGGGTAAAGAAGGAGAATCAAAAAAGCATTTATTTTCATTCTTTTGGCTAGCCTAATTTTCTTCTATTTCTCATTAACCTTTAGAAAATAAAGCTAGTTTTCCTGAGGGAAAATAACACTTCTTTGCCTCACCCCATAGAGCTGCCCTTCAGTGGCCAAATTTAGCTAAAGGCATGCAGTGGTTTCTTGGCCTACTGAGTTGAGTCTTGTTTCTGGTCTGCAGGGGACCTGCCTTTAAGTCCCACAGACGCTATTGCTGAGGCTATGGAAAATTGTCCATCTTTTGGGCCGGATGCAAAGCCCCCTGGAGGCCACTCCAGCCACTAGGAATACTGATGAACTGAGGCGTAGCTCTCTTGCTCATGCTGCTTGCTGTCCACATCCGAAGACCTCGATAAGATACTATATTCCTTTTAAAGCATGGAGTTCCTCTAACTTCAGCCTTGTGAGTTAATTTTTCTAGGCTCTTTACTCCCTGGCATGGGCATCCCTAGAAGTGAGTTCATTCCGTCCTGCCTAGGTGTGTAAGGTAACTTCCTTCTACAGGACTTTTATTTTTCCAGAGATTATAACAGGAGTCCAGCTGACTAGCACAGTTGTATACATTTTGGTAATTTTCTGTATATTATTGAGAGAGGGAGAGGGAGAGAGAGAGAGATATTGAATGCTATGTAACTTTGGTGGCTTCTCTAAGTCGTTTCTTTCAGACCATAGGTCTTCTTACATTCCATACTCACAAAGGAGTATGGATTTTAAAACTGTTTCTTTTATCTCCAGTTAACCACAGACTTGCGTAATGTGTGACTGAATTCTCATATTGGGCAATGCAAAAAATACAGTGGACTGATGCCAGCTACTCACATTGAAGATTTAGTCCTGCTTGAAACTTGGAGGATGCCATTAAAAATGTGAAGTTTAGAGATTTGTATACAGAAGTAGTGTGCACATCTAGTCTGTGCTCAGGAACATCTAGTGAATCTGTTCTACAGCACAAAGCCCTGTGTGTCTTGATATATGTGCAACCTAGACAACTGGGAACATGACGTAACGGTGTACTCAGTTGGCACTTCAGATACGTTCCTGGATAGCAATACTAAGTCATAGCATTGACTAACAAAAACATAGTGTGACTCCGCTTGTGTGGAGTCCCTGCAGTATGCAGTCTGGAATGTCTTCTCATAGCTTCAGATCTGACTTTACCTGATGGTGTTCAGCTCCACTAAAACATTTAGCCCATACAAAGAAAACTTAATCTTCCCCAAGCCTCCCTGCAGTGAGGGTCTGTGTTAGCATGTGATAATTTAGGGATGATCGTGGCCCAGCCCAAATATCTGAAGTTAACTTGTGTGCTGGAGGCATTATAGCCATTTTAGTATGACACTGTCCCTGGACCAAATAGGGCTTTATGGAAGTATCTATAATAATGACTGTCCATCATCATCATTATTTTTAATCCTCAAAGAAAAAGGGTAGAACTCGGCAGGAGTTTTTACTGGAATGGAATTTTGCTAGAAAAGCAGGTCTATCTTTCCAACAAGAATGCTTCATCCTGAAGGATTTCTAGTGAAAGAGAGGGCAAAGAGCTGGAGTAGCCTATCAGCGTGGGCTACTCATTGGCCAAGATTACCAGGGGCTTTTATAATAGCTGGTAACCAGTTTCCTTGTCTGTGGAATCTCATTAACTGGATTCATCCTATCTACCTGTGTCCCTCTAATGTTTGGAAAACAGCCTAAGCTAATTGTCTAAAGCATCTCTGTAGTCTGTGGAAACAACTTTTCTCAGTGGGCTCTCTGTCCTGCATCTAGACACAGTCAAATGCACCAGCACAATCAAATGCACCAGGATTTGACTGTGTCTGACTCTGTGTATTAACTGCCAGAGGAATCTGGCTAGTGGGCACTGGACAGCTGACTTCTGGGTTCTTAAAGTAAGATACAAATCCCTAACTATGTGCCCAAATATTATTTAAGGAGGGATGGAGAATACGTGATGGGAAATTGGGCAGTATTGGGGGAGGGATGAATGCCAGTTTTCTATGGCCAGAAAGTTGTCCATGTCTGTGCTTGAGTAGGTGCCCAGCTTTCTTAAGGGTTGACTAGAAGAGTTGCTTTTGTAATATATTTGTAACAACAACTTTATTGGACATCAAAGCTGCAGACATACAATGGATGGTATCATCCCTATAAGCCACTAGATGGTGATCTTTATATATGTTAGCCACAAGCCCAGGTAGGTGAAGACACCACTCTTTCCACACAACTCTTCTTGAAAAGGAGGCCCCAGTGCCTTTCCAGTAAAGGCAGTCAGCGTGCTCCCACCTGGCTGAAACGGAAAGACCTGGCACTTAATGTCAGATGAGACTTGTCATTTCAGGAGTAATGTTCCCTTTGGTTGAGGTTTGAATGAAGAGGAGACTGGTGATGCATTCCTGGTCTTCACCTGAATGCTGGTCTCTGCCAGTTTGGGATGGGAGGGTCATTTAAAGGGAGTTGGAACTTGCTCAACCTAGCCATCCATGCTCCTCTGTGGGGTGTGGATGCAACTGGAGGCAAGTGCAGTGGTGGTGGTCTTACAGGATTCAACACCTGGAGGTTTGGTGCTCTCAGGTCTTTCAACTGCATAGTTACCCTCATGAAACAGCCATGTAGCACTGAGTTTTGTTTTGATCAAAAGGTAACCATGGCAGAATTTGTATTAGAAACCCTACAATGGGGTTATCCGCATGCTGACTTTTGTATTTGGATGTGAGATATTCTATGTATTTTGGACAGGTTCTGACGTGGCCTTTTGGATCACAGAATCACAGAAAAATATAGGTTGGAAAGGACCTCTGGAGGCCATCTGAGTCAGCCCCACTCAGAGCAGGGTCAAATTTGATCAGATTTCTTGTCTTAAGGATCTTGTCCTTATCATGGCCTTGTCCAGTCTAATTTCTAGTGTCTCCAAGGATGGAGATTCCACAACTTCTCTGAACAACTTACTCCAGTGTTGGCCTATCCTTAAATATTGTCTCTTTTCTCCCTAATATCTAACCAGAATCTTCCCTGTAGCAACTTTTGTCATTCAAGCATAAAATTACTCAAAGTAATTGGTGCATAATCAGTAGAGAAGAGTATAGAGAAGAGAAGAGTATGATGGAAACTTGGAATGATACCTCATTAATAAATTTCGGTACTACCACTCACTCTAGTCCTAATAGAAATGCTAACATTTTGGGTGTCCCAGATGGATCTCATTCATTATAGCCTTGAACCCAGAAGAATTATTTGTAGCAGTTGAAACTTTATCAGGTAGCAGAGTTTAGATACCCATTTTGCCCCTGCATCCATGACACAGGTGCAGTAAGCTGTCCTCAGACAAGCTACTAGATCTGCCAAATCTGCAAGGAGATTTGGGGGTTGGCGAGGAAGGAACACTTTGTAAGTGCTATATTCTTAAAATTACTGGTGATGTTAGCTTTGCTTAGGTCTAGACTAGATCATATGATTCTGAAGTATAGAATGAACAGATCCTCTTATGATGCATCTTTTCTCCCAAAACTGACAATAGGAATTGAAAGGCTAACTTCCAGTCCTAATCTTGATGCATGAGAGGCTGGCAAGGTTGGCTGAAAAGTTGGCTTGGGAGGCCCCCGGAACTGTGGGAAAGCTGTCAAAACCTCTCACACATGTATTCTTGAACCATTTCTGTACCACAAAACACATGATCCATGCAGTGGATGAAGTTAGGAAATATGCTGCCACTCGGACTCCTAAGATTGCTTGCGGCGAGGCTCAAGCTCCTCGTAGATGTGTGTTTGGGATTTGTGCAGTGGGGAAGATGGTTTGATGGGGGAAATGCCAATTGTTGCATTTATTGGATGAGCGGTATTGAATTTGTCTTGCTGCTTGCTGAAATAGATGTTATTTCAGTGCAGGGATTGTCCATTCTTGAGTAGGGAAATAAACTGTTGGGCTCTGTTTGGTTGAAGCACCTGATCATTACTTTAATTCAAAGGAGCAGCGCTCTAAGTATAAGTACTCCAAGTTTATGGCACTTAACTGACCTGTCAAGTACCACCAAGTGTGCTGAAGTTCAGCCAGAAATATAGCTGGATTGCCACTCTCTGTTGTGTGGCTGGGAGTACTAGCTCTTCAGGATTTGTAGCTGTTGCTTTAAGGTTTGTACTGTTTTTGTGAGAAGAGGGCACTTTAAAGGACACATCAACCTGCATGATGCCTGACTCCTCCTGGTGTGCAAGGTAGCAGAAAGCTGGATGGATAAGCTGAAGAACAGGCCGGCCTGGTCCTTTTAAGGTATGATATCTCTCCAGAAGCCTTCCAAATGAGTTTCTTGTGAGGTCCATGTGTAGACATCTCTAAAGATGGGCCTGTTAGCCTTTCCCGGGAGGACGGATGTTCTAAAAAGCTGGCTTCTCCCTCCCCCTTCCCCATGCGCAGATGACTAACTTCATTCCACTGAGATCACGGTCAACGTGACCAGAGAAGATCTAATATAGTCAGACCTATTCTGGAAGGTGAGAATTGAGCCTTAGCCAATATCCAGTGTTTGTGAGGGGGGCTTATATGCACTTGTACAGGCTCAGGCTTTGAACCAAACCACATCTAGTTTGTGCCTTATGCTGTAAACACAAAACACTTGGAGCTCCAAAGCACCACCCAGTTGTGACTCTGCGTTTTTTCCAAAACTATCAAACCAGAGGACCCGGGAAAGGCATTAGCTTTACGTGGAGCTGCCACACATGGGGATGGGGCACAATTCCCTGAGCCAACTGGAAGAGGAGTGTAGGCAGCCCACTGAGTCGTGCCAGCCCAGAGTACTAGTTTACTAGATTTCAATCTTGCCTTGTCTGCTACTGGGGTTTTGAGGATGCCAGGAAGCGACAAGATTGGGACTACTGTCTCTAGAGTCTCTGTTTTGTTCCTTCTTTTTTTTTTCCTTTTTTTTTCCTCTCTCACCATTTTTGAGAGAGGTAAACAACTATGTTTTGCCAGCTTGCTTAAAAGTGTTGTATTTGTGCTGTGGACAAGGACCACCACCCCTGAAGCGTCAAGATGGGATCTGCTCTGTTGTATGGTAGACCCCGAGAGGTGGTTACCAAAGCCTTTGCTTGCGATGTTCCGATATCTCTTCCTCCCCTTGCTCTCGCTTTGCTTCTCGCTCCGCACGACGCTCGCGCTTGCGCACACACAGCGTGTCTCCACACACACCCCTCTCTGTTTTTCTTTCCTTTTTGGCTTCCTCTTGCTGTATTGTTTTAAGTTGGTGGCTGGGCCGGTCGCCAGTTTAAATTTCATCTGCCTCTCTCCTCCTCCTCGTCTCCCCCTTCTCTCCCCCTCCGTCCCCAGAAGTGATACTGTTTACTTTCTCCGCTGCTTCCTCGGTGTCTTTGTAGGCGCTGCAAGGGATATAATCACCAGTTGCGGAGAGCTTTCTGAAACTCGAACTTACTCCTCAGTGCCCCAGGGTGGGCAATCTCACTGTTAGAAATAAATAAATAACGGCAACTGTGCTGTCTTTAAAGACAAAAAAAAAATATGTATAACCCACATTTTTTCACATCTCGGGCTGGATTTTGGCTGAGGGTGCTTGTTTTCCTCTCATGTGCAATTGCGGACAACTCTGTGCAGACAGATATCTATCTGGGGGACAAGATCAAAAAGCACCCCCTCTCCCTTTCTTTCTGTGTTGTGGTGCTGCTGTTTCCTCCTTAGAGAGGAGGAGGAGGAGGAAGAGTGCGATGTGGAAGTGTCAGCCTCCAAAGGGCACATTGTCTGCCGGACAAAGCCTCCGCCACGCTGAGGCGAGGAGAGATTAGAGGATAAAAGTGCTTGCCAGCATCTCCTCTTCCTTTTCTTCTTCCTCTCTGTGTGCATCCCCTCCTTTCTGGGGAGGAGGTGAAGGGGAGGTCAGGCCATGCCTGCAGCCCCCTGCCCTTTGCCCCCCGTGAGCTGGGGGGGAGCCTTTGAAGTCGCAGAGCGCCCACCAAAACAGCAAAGCGGCCGCGCTGCCGGCTGCTCCCGCCCCTCGTCCCCGACGCCAGCTGCCTAATGGAAAGTGACAGCACAGAGGCAGCGAGCCGGGGACTGAGCCCAGTGCACTGCCGAGCCCGCCGCGTGCTCCCTTGGCACTGCGGAGAGCCCACACACCCAGCAGTGTGGGCAGGGGTCACTGATGGGGAGGACGGTGACACGAAGCTCTGCCGTAGGGCCCCACCGGGCAGCCCTCCTGCTTGGGGTAAAGGCAGAGGTGTTGGGCTGAGGTGACCTCCCAGCCTGCCGTGGCCACCAAGCTGGTTGGGGAAGAGGGGAGAGATGTCCCTGGGTCCCAGCTGGCCCCAGCATAGCTCCTGCTGGCAGATTTGGGGACAGTGGGGGCAGCATCGTTGCAGGGGTCATTCTGCCGCTGCACCTTTTGCTGCTGCATCTAAAACCAGTGCTCCATAAGAATCTTCCAAATAGATGGAGAAATGCTTGCCTCTCCTCCCCAAAAATTTGGACTGTCTTTAAAAGCAACTTCCCCAAGAAGCTGTGTTCTGAAATTGCTGTTTATTTCTGCTTGTGACTGTAGCTAGGACCCACCGAGCAGGCAGGACATTAGCATTGGATGCAAGGTAGACTTTTTCACTCTAGTCCTTAGATCATGGGACCTATTTAGTTCCTCTTGATGTGTGGTGGGTGATGGGGCTGTGTCTTAACCATTGGCAAGTGCAACCCGTAGCATGTCAGAACGGCAACTGTCCTTATTTTTGGTGCGTTCCCGCTCCCCGCGGCAGACAGCCAATTGTCCTCCATTATGTGATGGAGAGAGTAGCATAGACAGAGCCTGGCCGGGAGTGCCTTGAATCTGTCACCTGCAGGATGTAGAGGCACCTTCTGACATTGTTCACCATTAACCTCTGTCTTCCTCCTGGCATATTTGTGCCTGTGTAAGATGGCAGGCTATTGCTTTGGCAGATTGCTGCTTGCTTTTTTTGTTCGCAATCCAACAAACCTTTCCTCTTGGCATATCGCTTGAATTTTATACTGCCCCCGTTTGCATCGCACAGCATTCCTGTGCCGAGCTGTTTGTGAGCCCTAGGTCACCCAAAAGCCTCATCCGACAGCAAGGAAACTGTGACTCACTGTTAAATTCCCTTACTTTGTGTGTAGTGAAACATCCTGATTTCCCAAAGCTGCCCCCCAAACCCTGAAAAAGCCCAACTCTGAGCCTCAGAAAGCTGCCCTAGGTTCTAGCTAAATATAAAGCAGCATCCTTCCCATCTAGCTTGGGTAGATTTGCGCTGGCCTTAAAGCAAGTGCAGTCAAGAGCTGTGTGTGGGTTCGGTAGTTTCTGCTTTGGTTTCCTGTATTTAGTACGTTTTTTACACTTGGATGCTGAGCAGGAAATCCCAGCCCAAATGAAGTCAAAGTGAGATTTGTCATTGACTTGATGGAAGCTGGGACTTCACGCCTTATCTACAATGGCAGCATTCATAAATTCATATAGAATAAAACTCCTCTGGCTCTCATTTTTCCTACACTTCTGAATGCCCAGATAAGCGCTGTGGGTTCCAGCTGGCATTTCTGATCTCATGCTTCTGTGGCCTGATAAGATGTTACAATGTAAAAAATCCCCTTCGGCAGTTGCATGCTGTTTCTGTATGTTTTTATGCTTGTAGGGAATGTGGCTTTCCTGACTGATAACCTGTCAAGAACACAATAGTTAACTATGGCTAATAAATGAATATGCTGTATGGCGGTGGCAACTGGTTCTCAATGCATCCAAAGCTGAAGTTTTTCTTTTGTGACTTGGATTTCAGCCTTGACTGTTCTAACCATTCATATGCCGTAGACTTCACCTTACAGTCTTTCATATCTCAGTAAAGTCTCCTCCTACTACTTGTCCCCAGTTATCTGGCCTGTCTGAGGTTTTACTCTTTTTTGTTCTCCCCAGTTGAGAACAGGACTCTCTTCTATGTTCATGACTAGCTATGGATAAAGAGAATTCTCCTTCTTTCATCTCTTTAATGGTGCTAGGTCTCATCAAAGTCCTAAAAACAGTTCCGCTATGTGCTCAGTGGGGAACTCACAAACTGGTTTCATAGAGGTGTTTGCCAAGGCTCTTTCATTCCAGCAAACAAGATTGCATTAGGTTCCCTGTCTCAGATTTTCTTAATTTCCCTCCACCCCTGTGTTTTCTTAATTTTCCCCTGCCTGCACACAGTGCTTGCTGCACAGAGCAATTTTCAGCGTTGCTGTCCCTGAGTGATATTTGCCATTTAACTTAGGAGCCTAAGCTAGGTGCCTAAGCTCTGATGTGGACAGGGAAGAAGGGAAATTGCTTCTGGCGGATGGTTTGTAGAGCAAGATTGTGCTCACTGTGTCCTTAGACATTGAGGGACCTTCTCTGGTAATGACTCCTAATTATTACTTTTTTCTCCATCTTACAGGCCAACTTGTGATTGGAAAGAAGGAGACCAAAAAGAGTGGGAACTTTTTTTCCATCTTCTCTTGAAGCTTGGTTCTCCTTGTGTAAGATAATGTTTTCTTAAGCACATTAGTGTGATAGTTTCTGTGTATGCCCTCCTGCTGCAGCATAGCTGGAAGTCTCTATCTCTGTGAGGAGACCCAGCTGCAACCACTGCTGGTCTCTGCTCTTAGTTTGTCCTTGTATTTTGACTGAATGCCTTGGAGAGTGCATCTCACTGAATGTGCTTTAGATTTCTCCCCTGCTTGCCAACCCCTGTCTTTGAGGAGGGCAGTTAGTACTGGCTTGCAGCTGGTTCTGCCATCATAAAGTCAAGTCCATCCATTTCTTGCAGTAAGTTGTCTTGAACCTGATTTGGAGTTACAGCACAAGTTCCTGGCTTCCTAAAGAATCTGTGTTGAGTGTTTGCACTGCTATGACCTGAAACTTGTGGCCTAGGGCACAAAACATGAAATGGAATGAAATAGCCACGTTTTGTTCCATGTCTAGAATTTGAAAGTTTCTCTGTACTTTCCTCTGTTCCTTCTTTTCCTGGGTGCCCTTAGATGAGTCACTTCACCTTTCCCTGTCTCTCTCTGTGCCTGCAGTAGAGAACAATGGTATTTTCTTTGTGAAGTACTCTGTGAGCTACAGGAGTAAAAGAATTTTCCCCTTCAGAAGTTTTCTATAATACTAGTTTTTGCCTCATGTTTCTGAACAGAAGGTGAGCACTCCTGCAAGTGAGCAAAGTCCAGGCAGAGAAAATCAACCTCCATTATGACTGGAAGCATTTTCAAGTGGTTCTGCTTAACAGCTTGTGGCCCCCTCAGTGCTCCCCTAGAACACCACTCTTGGCCACCAGTGCCTCAAGCCTTAGCACCTCTCTCTGGTCCAACCCGCATGGTCTCATGAAACACCTCAAATTGCTGCCCATTTTCTACTCAGGTATTTAGGTTGCCACACTTGTTCCCTGTGCTGATTTCTTCTTGGTAGCAAGCAAACTGCTCCAGCAAATTGCTCCAGAAGATGTATTTTCATTTTTTGACCTAGTACTCAGTTACAGGCTATTCATTGCAACTAGAAACCCTAGACCATCCCACTGATGGGAAGTGGTCTGTATCTTTGGATTCCAAAAGACTGTGACGGACTTTCTCTTTACTGATGTGTGTGAAGCTTTTAGAAGACAGAAGACAAATACCAAAATCTTCTGTGTTCCTCCTTTTAGTCTTTTCAGACTTTTAGTGCTCTGAGGATGCTGAAATTCCCTCCAAAATGTTCTGAGAGCATCTAAAAGCATCCAGGCCACCTGGGTGGGCAGATTTGGTGCTGAGCTATGATGAAAAGACATTTTGTCATGATGTTATTTTAGCAGGTGTTTCACAGCTGCTTCTCATTCTGTCATTTTAATACTTATTAGTCTCATAAGAACATAATGAATGCAGCAATACTGACAACACATACTGTGAATACAAGAACCTTCAAATACCTTTAACTTTATCTCAGTGGGTTAGCAGGACCCCAATTAAGGGTTTGTTTGTAGACTACCAGGGCTTGTAACCCCACAGAGGCATAGCTTTTATTTCAGTATGTAATACTGCAATTCACGTGCATCAGATAAAAGGTGTGAACCCTGGGAGCCATTGGGCTGAGCACAGTTTGGGAAGCTTGTCTGCACCATCTTCAGTGTCCCTGCATTTAAAGGGCAGGTTGATTGCTCTGCTCAACATCTATCAACCTATGTGGTCAACCCCTTCTTTTCTCTAGGTGGATTTTCATTTTAGGGTTTCACCGAGAGGTACTCCAGCTACACTGGTGAGACGAGAGATTCAGCAATCGACAGGACCTTCCTGATATGCTGGTCATCCCTGTTATCAGACATGAAGCTTTTGCTCCCCTTCTAGGAGTGACCTAAGCAGGCCAGAGCTGTGTCGTTACACAGACGCACGCACAGTCCCAAACAAGCCATCAAGGATTATTCCTGGAGTGATTAGGGACAAGTTCTAACAAGCCTTCATAATAATGCAGACTATTTAAAGCTTCTGAGGGCTGGGATCATATGGCAAAGGGCAGGGTACATGAAAGCAGGGTAATTTCTGATGCTGTGAACGTGCTAAAATGGGAGTTGGGGAATGTGATCGTGGGGGGAGGCGACTGCAAGGAGGGGAACATTATAATAATAGTTAGCATTTATATAATGCTTTATGTATTTAAAACACTGCACAAACACCGATCAGGGAGAAACTGGAATGCACTGCATGACACCCAAGGGAGACTTTTTTTTTTCCTCTCCCCCTTCTCTGTGCTCTTCTCTGCCCAGTGCCGCATGAACACTCAGAGGGGAACATCTAGCTGCTTAGTCATTCCTCTGATATAAGAAGATGCTGGAAATGATCAGCTGGCACCGTCTAGGGTGATGAGCAGCTATAGTAATGGCAGCGGCGGCATGGCTTGCCTTGAGTATGAATGGACATCACTTGTTGCACCAGGGCCAAGAGGGATGCAGAAAGATATGGGCATGGCTCTAGTGAGTAGAATATCCCCAGGTATATGACGGGGAGATGTGGCTCCACCATGCCTTTTCTTGTGCCCATATCAAGATATGAGAGTGCTAAGCTGCCAGGTAAGCCTCCCTGAAGTGACCAAATATTTCTCTTGGCTCACTGTTAGTTGGCAAAGCACAAATAGGTGCCCTTATCAGTAGCTATGAGTTCTCTCCCTGTGTGGTCAAGGGCATCTTGGAAAAGTCCAAAGTTAGATGGGGAAAACACACTTCCCTATGGCCACAACATGGCGAGATGAGGACAACTGGAAGTCCAACCACTATCAACAACAAGCTTATAAAAGAGTTGTAAGTTTATTGCTCGGTCTCTGAATACCCTAGGTTAAGAGCTATGTGTCCTCTAGCAGAAGTCAGTCTTCCCTGAATGCTGGTGAACATCCTAGCAATACTACTACAACAGCAGGAAATCACAGCAGCTACTAAAGGATTTGCTTGTTCTTATCTTTTTAGTGTTAACTATGGGTTTCTGAGAGGTGTTGGTGCTATCTGTAATGGGTTTTAACTTTTTTTTTTTTTTTTCCTCTTTTGGTTGGGACCCTCCGTTGGGTGCCCAATTCCAAGGAAGTGGGAAGTGAGGGTGTTCTCTTCAGAAATGGTAGGAGCAGGGTTTGATGGATGACTTGGAAAAAAATGGCGGGTCAGATGAAATGAACACCGAATTGTCTTTTTGGGAGCGCCTCTGTGCATTTAAAACTGAAAGAAATTTATTCAGGTTTAAGGAAATATTTGGGATTCTGGAGTAGATATTAAAAAAAACCCAAACTTCTAAATCTTAAAACAAAATTGAATGAACAGGAATGGCTTGACTTTTATGCTCCTCAGTTATGTCTTATCGGAAAGAATCAAGACACCCAAAGCAGTAGCACTGTAGTATCTGTTTTAATTCTCTGATCCTTTCTCTGAAACATTTCTTCTAACTCTTCTTCCTCTTGAGTGTCTCAGTACATTGCTTGCTCTTCATTCAGAGGAAAGGAGTTCTTTTATTTTTGGTTTTCTTCAGGAATTTGCAACAATCTGAAGAAAAATAGCTGAAAATCTGTTCAGCACGTTCTCAGTCCCACTTCCTCCTAAGAGGAATATACGGTATCTACTTAATCTTCTCTTCACTACTATTCCCATTGCTCTTGTGGCTCCATGGAGGTAGTGGCTGGACTGTTTGTGAGCTACTCTGATTTCCGGAGGATTTCTTGGAGGTTCCTCTATTCAACACACATCTGGTGTTACAATATATCTTACTTGCTCTTCCAAAATCATTAGAGTGCTCTTTTATGTGATGTTTTCTTTCATCATTTGGGCTTTTTTTGTAGCATTTTGCCCTCCAGACTAAGTCTTGAATCTGAAATACTTTTTCTTTCTGATTGGGATGGTCTATCTTGATTTCTGAGAACTTCCTGGGATACTTCTCCTTCTAATCTTAAAGCATTATGCAGAATATTTCTTCTCGTTTCCTGACTTGTCATATCAGAATGAACTATGTGCTGTCCATTATCTAGTGCTGTCTTTGGCTGGTGCTGGAAATGAGGAGAGCCTGCCTGTGCTTTGAGTATTTCTTTGTGCTGGTTCACTTAGCTGTTATTTACATGAATTTGCGAGCTATTTTTTCCCGCTCAGTCCTGCGTACTCTGTTTGGTGCCCTCCGTTGTAGTTCGGAAACCTCATGAGAAGTACCTCTGTCTTCTGGGTAGTCTTGGCCAGGCTGTAGATGTCAACTCAAGGATTCAAAGTGAGTCACTGTGTGCACACACATGTATCTAGAGAGCATTTTCCATGCAACATGATGAAATCATTGACAGGCATGTTATGTAACTGTTGATCATGAATCACTTGGATTACTGGCTGAGGAAGGCTCAGGCTGTGAAACCAACTCATGTAATTATCTCTAATGACATGAGTATAGGACAAATTAATAATGGGAACTGACATATTTTTTCCATTTGCTTTGCCCCAGTTGGCCCATCGGGCAGCCTAACGTTTGTTTGTGTTGTTGGCAGACTCCTTTATTATCTACTGCCTTTGTCAGTGAAGTGGACTAGACTCTGCTGTGGGAAGGAGATGCCAATGAAACTGGTTAAGGCCAGGTAAATAAAGAGCAGCCAGACTTTCTAGTATCTCCTTCTGTTCCCTTTCTCCCTCTTACTCTTCCACATTTCTTCCTTTTTCAGTATCAATTTCTTAATCCTTATCCTTCTCTCTGCTTTGTGCCCCATTTTTGTCCTCCCCTCGCTCCTCTACTTTCCCTCCTGTTTCTTCTCCTCTTTTTTCTTTTCTGTTCAAAAAATAGGTGGGCTAGATAATTTTCCATTTGCTCACGAAAATTCTTTTCTCTCTTTTGTAAATGTTTTGATATCATCATAAAACAACATTAATTTATTAGCATTTTTTTCATTCAATGGCTAATGTATTCTTCTTATGTTTGCTTCTTCTGGAGAAGCTTTTCTTAGTGTTTTTTAGTGCCTTAGCTTTTGTTAGTGTTTCTTCTTGCCAATATTTTGCTGCTGAGTCTATCTAGTGTGTGCTGGCTGGTCTTACTATGAATGCTTTTGTATGAGGCAAAGAACTCATATTTCTGGGAGATTCATTCCTTCGGTATGTGCTTTGGCCAAGACCCTTGCCCCATGAATGCCAAAGGCCAGAATTCTCATTGATTTCTGTGAGGAGCGGGCCTGGGCCTTGCTTTTGTGTCCCCAGAGAATTACTTTAGCCTGTGTGTGTTCTCTAAGGGAAGAGTTGGCTTGGGCAACTGTGGGTAAGGCTAGACTTGTGTGTGCTGTCTCCATAGGACAGCACTTAGCTGAGATACAGAACAGACTCAGCTTGCTCACAGTGCTGAAAAGTACCAGAGTCACAAGCTTGAGTTCCCACTTCCCTTTCAATAAATCTGTGAAATGTCTCAAGGTTCAGGGTGGTATCACAGCTGTATCAGCAATGCCAGCCTTGGCAGCATTCAAAAGTCATCAGTCAAGGCTCAATAAACCATGACACTGGATTAAAATTCATAAGGCTTAAATACATGCTGAGTTCCTTATTGCTGCCACCTCATCTGTGAGCCTATAACTACATTCAGATGTTGTCTTCAAGTCTTTCTGTGCAAGCACAAGGGCTATAAAACACCTATATTAATATTAAACTATACATTTCATTGAACTACCATCTTCCAAGACCTGGAACATGAGATATGCCTTGACTATTATGACAGTTGTGATAAAATTAAAAGAGCAAGCAGTGCTGTGGACTTCCACAGAAGCTGAAGTAGCAGGCTGTCCTGTTGCTGTAGGATCCCTCTCACTTTAGTGTCTTGTGATGTGAAGAATCAAACAAAAGCATGACCTGCACTCTAGCTGTGACAGAGTGAGCAAAAACTGTCCCAAAAGTCAGTAACTCCAGCAAACTGGGGTGCCAGGGAGGGCTGCTCTAGAAAAGCATCAGAAGTGCAAGCTGAGGATTTTGCTCCTCAGGGCAGGTGTCGTGTTCTGGGGAGTCCCGGTGACAGGAAGCTGCAGAGACTGATGGCTCCTCTGAGATCCTGTACTAAATGATTCCCAGAAAACCAAGCAGTGTGGAGGTACCGAATAACTGAACTGCATTTAGTGCGTGCTTGAGAGTTGTGCCTCTCCGCAGAGAGCGAGAACGTTCCGTGAACAGATAGGATGTGTTAAGGGAAGTAGGATCACGTCCAAATAGTGCACCTAAGAATGTTTCATGCAAGTATCTGGCAAGTGTATCAGAGCAGCTCTCCAAAAAAAAGTCCAGTTTTGAGGTTGGACAGTAAAAACTGCAACAAAGCAAAAAAAAAAAAAAAAAAAAAGGAAAACTTGAGAATTTCAGTTTTAAGACATGAATGGAAGTATTTTGTTTTTTTAGAACTTCTTTATTTTCCCCTTCACATTCTCATCTATTTCTGGTCTCTGTTTTGCCATGAAAAGGGAGGCAACAGAGGAAGAGTGAAGAAAAAGCTGGAAAACAGTTTCTTGTTTTCTGTTTTTTACTGAAAAATTAGAAAATTTTGAGGGAAGGAGAGAAGAAAATGCTCATAAATTAATTTTCTTTTGAAGAAAACCACTGTTCGTTTTTAAAAAAATGTTTTGACCAATTCTGCTCTTGTTTGAGCAATTCCATGCATGGAGAAAGAAGTCTGGTTTCAGAATTCAAGTTCTGGATCCATGGTTTGGCTCAATGCCTTCTTTCTAAATATGAATGTAGGTAAACATATATGAGCTAGAACAGTCATGGCAGAATAATGAGGCTATTTATTTGGAATAGCCTTTTCCCCCCACCTACTTATGATGTGTTTAGCTTTCAATGACTAACTGGAACGATGATTAAGACCTCTGTCTGGGCAGCAGCCACTTGTCTTCAAGGTTCGTCTAACTTCCATCTCCACCATAAATAGTTAGCTATATACAGTTCACCACATTTCTTCGAAGAAGCTTTTTGGACAGTCTTAACCTGATTTTCCAGGAATCTCCTCTCCCTCTTACTTGGAAGGCATTATTAAGTGTAGTGCCTTTCCCTTTCCATCCCTGCAATGCATCCCAAGGGTCCAGATGAAAGACTAGGCCCAATGATTCAACGCTGAACGTAAGCACATTGCGGAACATCTAGGGATCTGTGTAGGGGTGTTTATGACCAGGAAAATGTGGAACAATGGGGCCTCCTTCATGTGCATCTAGTTGTGGTGTCTTTTTCTATATCACTTTGGTCTGAAGATGAAGGCCAAAGCCTGCTACGCATGAGCGTTGTCTTTTGATGTAGTGCCAGTGTGTTGGGCTGCTATTTGGGAGACCAACGATGAGGGTCTGATGAGAAGTGGGAGCTGAAGCACACGTGGCCCATGGGAATATCTGTATGTGATCAAGCAGGTCAGATGGGCATCTTCTATTGAAGACCTCAAGTAATTGTCCTCTCCTCAACTTATAATGCTTTTCTTTCTGTCCCAGTGGGGTGCACTGTGCCATTTCTCAACAATGCATGTATTTTTTTTTTCTATTGAAATACTATGGGGTTTCAGTTTTTTAAATTAAAAACTGAATGTTTTAGAAAATTTCTCTTTCCCACATGAACATTTCGGTTGACTTGCAAAATCTTTTTCTGTTAGAAATGTCAGTAGTAGATTTTTAACCCATTCTAAGAAGCTTCCTTCTGTTCACAATGGTTAACCTTCTGAAATCCCATAGGAACTATGTCCCTCTTCCTTTTGCTGAAAAATGATGAATTAATGAAATTATTTTTGTCTACTTTTCTCCCTTAGCATTCTCCTTTTGTCTCCATATTTTTTTCACATTTCTGCACAGCCCTAAACTGTGGTAAGAAAGATATTTCTGAAGCAGAAGAGCAATGGAAATTGTACTGTTTTAGCCTGGATTAAAGAGGTAATTTAAGCCAAGACTAATCCATTAGGAAAAGTTCAATATAACTAAAGGTTGTCATGCTCATGTAGCTTTTTCAGTCATCATATATAATTTAATAGCTTTGTAACTGAGTTCAATGTACAGTTCTGCAAGAACTTCTGAAAGGATCTCATTTGCTAACAAATTCCAAATAGCTCTTACTGACCCTCTTTGGTTTCTTCTCTATTAGATTTTATTATAGGACTTTTTACATAATGGGAGAACACAAACAGGGGACTTGGAGCCACAATTTCAGAGCTCTTTGTTCTAGGATTGGGAAATCAGTTTCCAGATGTGGACCATGTTGGCAGTTTTTTTTTCCCTTTTTATTTCCCTCCCCTTTTGTGTGTGTGTGCGTGTGTATGTCTGTACGTCTTTCTCTGTTGGCCAGGAGTGAGAGAGGGAAATTAAGATGATGAATGAAATAATGAAAATAATAAAATAACAATGGTCAAAATCCCCTTTGTTCATGAGTCATGACTCAGCTGAGGGCAGCAGCAGGAGTGCTGCTGCGAGTCTGATGTCAACAGCAGACATCACTACAGGGACACGTTTAGGTACTTTTGGTGGAAGAGGTGGGGTCTGGAGGATGCATGGAGCAATTTGCTAAGAAGTTAGATGAATTCTTAGGTCCATATTCTCTCCCACGCTCTGATTTCTTTGCGCCAGTCTGGAGAGACAACAGATCTCCCCAACTGAGGATTTTCCCAGCATGGGGTAGTCCACAGATGGCAAAGCTGGATTCTAAATTAACTTCCCACAGCACAGGGTGTGGAGGGGGTGGGTCATCCCAAGCTGATGAGGACGAGAGCTACTCTGAAAATGACTTGCAAAACCAGAGCTGGATGGACCCTTCTCATGTCACTGGCACTCCAGCTACTGGGAGAATGCTCTAGGTGTACACGTGAGTCAGCCTGTCTCCTTTCTCCCTCCTGGTTTAATCCTTTTCAAGGGAAATTTCCAAGTCAGCAGTACCACACAGAAGTGGTATTGTGTCCTTGCCTGCTACAATCCACTTGATCAGCCTCTGAAAGGGACCTCCAGTCTGGCTATTGAAGAAAGACCCAGGGCTACAGCTGTCTGCAGGACAGAACTTGAGCCTTTTGCCAGGGTTGCATGAATGAGAACAGTGGGATTAAGATATATTAATGCTGTACGTGCTGCTGTGTTTATCGAGGCAATCTAGTTCTAGTCAGTGCCATCCCTCCCATTGTTTTGCAGACATCCATTTCATTCTAGCATAGGAAAGGACACTAAATTGGTTTCTTGTTAGATATCTGTTAGAGGGGCTTTAGCCCAAGATCTCTAGGAGTGGATTCTGAGACAGTGAACTGAAAAAGAGGCCTTAAGTATAACAGGGAGAGGATGGATTGCTGTGTGGCTACAATACTTCCATGATGAATATCGAGTTTCCTAGAACAGTTTGGTGTTGAGTGCATAGACAGTTTGGAGAGATGCTGAAGAAAAAGGAGGGAGGAGAAGGGGGATCCAGCTCAGCTAACTCTAAATGTTTTTCTCTCTCAAATCACTGCTTTCAAGTTGTGGACACATCTGGAAGTAACAGCAAACATGTGTAGACTGTGGTTTTGGAAGACAGTGGATGAGCTTTATATGCAAGGGAGGGTGCAGTCCCTGTCCTGACAGCATGACCTTGGAGGCAACTGGAGACAAACTAGAGGTAGAGGAAGAACTCCCCAGATCAAAGAGGTATCTCCATTCATCTCTGCCATCCTCACTAGAGGAGCTGGGAAGTTGTTCTTGAATGTAATGGACATGCACAGAAGTCATAACACATGACTCACTCTGGTGGTTGTAATGAGTTTTGCACCCCCTACTTAGATGATAGATGGGACACAAGGCCCAAGTCGGAAGGGTGAGGGATGCTCAAAATAACCCTGACTGTGTCTTTACAGCTGTGGTTCCATCCAATATATCCATCATAGCCTGGGAATCATAAACTCTTTTACCCAAACTGGACCCTTAAGGGTATGGTCACAAATAAAGTGTGGCTCTGATCCCCTTCACTGTGCTTAAAGGTTGTTGAGTCAAATTGTTTGGGAAGTATCAGGTAGCTTTTATACATAAGTAATTCTCACTTTTCACTTCAGTCCTTTGTGGTTGTAGGTTTCTAGGTGTAGAAACAAACTTTGGCCATCAACCCAACTGCTGATCTGTCTCCCTTTACGCAAGTTTTGTGCTACTATGCTTTTCAGTGTGTGAGCTGCTGTCAGTGTCTACCATAATGCTGGGCTGTGCTTCATTTTGGAGTGGTAGTTTCACTATTAAGGTGTTTTCCCCAACCCGCTGTGTGCATGGAGGTTTTTTGTTTTTTAATACATAAATATTTGTTTACATTCTATTTAGACTGATTTATTTCAGGAAGCCTTTCTGAGGTTGGCTGGCCTCTTTTAGCATAATGGGCAAGTGTATGTATGGCATTCTTGTTCTTATGGTAGAAAAGTTCATTTAACAACGAAGTTCCTCCAATATTCCCAGAGAGGACAGTAGAGTGAGATGTGAACAAACAAAAGACAGTGTTTGACTTTGTCCTTTGACAATCTTCCCTCTGATGTTCATCATGTCACAAGACAGTGTGTACACACAAGTGACACATGTTGGAGGCAAAAATTGCCTGTAAATTTTTGCCTATAAATAGCAAGAGTTTGCTTTTAGGATTCATATCTTAGTATCTAGGGAAACAAGGAGGAACCTGATTTTTTGCTGTGTCAATGTCTGTTTTCTGGGTATTCTTTCCTTTTGTGCTGTTTCCTTTTGACTTCACAATGCTATGACAGAAGTCAAAAGCGCAAGAGAAGCAGAAGTTGCACTTTGTGAGATCACTGCTAATTTCCAGCGAAATCGCTGGCTAGTGTTTCTTACTGTGCAGACAGTTCTGAATATCCAGTGCCAGTAAATGAGAAACATGGAGTACAGTGCGTACATGGAGTTTGGCAATATCCTTTTTATCCCTATAAAGGCTGAGTATGCATCTTGGTTTGTAAGGATAAACTGAGTCCTGGAGCTGGCACTCTGGCTTTCAAAATCTCTTATCAGAGTTAGATCTTAAACTAGAAGGGTAGAAATGCTGGTCGTCTTCACTGTCTACCTTGGTGGTAAAGGAGTCAGAGGAAACGTGAATGATAATTGCAAGCATTAGCAGGTAGGAAGAACACTAAAGAAACCAGAAGGTAACTTGCCAAAGATATACGTACTTCATGGGTCTCCACAGAAATGTAGCTAAAAAGGAATCATCTGCATTTCATTTTTCTCATTTGTATCCAATCAGGAAACATTTCCTGAGGAGCTGAATGGAGAATAATTTCTCAGAGGAGCTACTATTCCCTAAGTCATATAAAATGGGACACGCAGTCCACGTCAGTGAACAACCCAGCTTGGTCTTTGAGCATTTTCATGATTTCTTTTTATCTTTGAGTTGAATAACTCCAATTGCATGGCAAGATGGAATGCTAGAATGAATGAAGAAGAAAAAGGAGAAACAATAACCTAAACCAAGCACTATTATTGAAAACAGGACCCAGGGAAGAAATAGTAACTTTTGGCTTTGTAAGCTCTCTCTCCTGGAGATTTCTTTCACTAGTGAGACAACATAGGAATAAAAGAGGAAAGTGTTTCAGATATCAAACACTACGTCAGCAGATGAACAGGCACAGGGATAGGAGATGGCATGACTGATCTTTATATGCAAGTGTTATCCTCGGCTCATTTCAAGAGTGGTCTTCTGGATTTAGCCTAGATATCCTGTGCTAGTTTGGTCAAGCAAGCAAAACAAGTACCAGCAGTGTATTTTCATAAGGCTTGCTCAGGCTAGTTGTCCTAGTGTACAGCTATCAGATGCTGTCAAAGCCCTGAGTTAACCAGAAGAAAGACTGGGGTGGTAATACTGTTAAAGGAAGAAAAGACTACCAACAACCAATATTTTATCTTCAAACAAACAAACAAAACCCTTGCAAAACCAGCTATGATGTCTTTCTGCTTTTCTCCTTCCTGTTCAACACTGTCAAAGTTACTGATGAGAAATTCATGTGGTGGTTTGAAATTCAGCATTTGAAATTGCAGAGTAGTTGATGTCGGAAGGGACTTCTGGAGATCACCTAGCTGAACTGCCCTGCTCAAGCAGGGTCACTTACATCACAAGATGCACAGAACCACATTGCACAGGATCGCATCCAGGCAGGTTTTGAAGATCACTGGAGAAGGAGACTCCACCACTTCAACCCATTTCAGTGCTGTGTCACCCTTGCAATTAAGAAGCTTTTTATCATATTCAGATGTAATTTCTGGTGTTTTAGTTTGTGCCTGTTGCTTCTTGTCCTATTGCTGGCCGCCACTGAAAATAGTCTGGCCCCATTCTCTTGATCTGATTGGGGCCCATGAATCTGTGGGTGTCAGTTTGCCTAAATGATCTCTAATCCGATCCTCCTTGATTAAGGGAAAGTCTTCCTCCAGACTCTCTTTCTTGTCCCCAAGGTCTAGGATTCCTGAAGGGCTGACCTTAGCAGTAAAGACTGAAGCAAAGGTGGCATTCTGTATCTCTGCCTGCTCGATATCCCTCATCACAATGGCACCCACCCCATTCAGCAGCAGGCCCACGTTTTCCCTAATCCTAAGGAGGATCCTCCATAGTCATGTCCTATACACACTTCCCTGGCTGCCTGCATCTCTAGAGGAATCCCAATTTGTACCATGTTTTGTTGACTATCTCATATTTGTAATTCTCCCTTTCCCCCATCTTTCCTAGTTTAAGTCCTCCTTACCAGGCTGGCCAACCTGTTGAGAAAATGTGTGCCCTGCTTAGTGAGGAAGATCACATCTCTCCCCATCAGTTGCCTATCTTAAGACAGGGTCCCATGGTCTAGAAACCAAAACCCTGTTGTCAACACCAGTAATACAGTCAGTTGTTAACTTGGAATATCCCTGTATTCCTCCTCGCATCCTATCCCCTCACTGGCAGAGCTGAGGGTAAAAAATGGACCTGGGATCCCAGGCCCGTAGCCACCGTCCACAGAGCTCTGAATTTCTGTTTGCCTTCTGATTTGCCCACGGTACCCCTAGTGCTGGCAGAACAGCAGAGGGTAGTAGTCTAACACATGGATGAGCCTTGGCGGTCTTTCCATGACATCTTGTATTGGAGCCTCTGAAGCCAATGAACCTCTCTAGAGAAGAGATCTATCTGGTCAGCAGATAGGTGCCTCTGTCCCCTGCAGCAGGAGTCAACTGCAACAGTTACTTGCAGCTCCTTCAAAAGTTCCCATGAGGCACAGGGTCTTTCAGCCCCATTGCTTCCCTTGAAGCCATGCTCAGCTCCTCCTCAGCCTGGAGTGCACTAAATCTGTTCTTTCATTGCAAGCCTTCAGGAGGAGTAAGAACCCTTTTTCTTCCTCCAAGAAGTGACCTGTTTCCTGCTTCCTTCTGCAGAGTTATGATGTACTATATCATATGGCGGAGAGTCCTCGAGCAGAGCCCTCCACTCCTGCAAGAGGTTGGGAGTCCTGGAGCTGTATGGTCTCTGAGAATACCCTCTCTCTTGCTCATCTTAGATGCTCTGCAGCCTATTGACCTCTTCACATAGCTCCTTTACCTGATGACACAGCTCATCAATAGCAAAACACCTGCAGCAAAGCTGACCATCCACCCAGGCCTCACAGAGAGTCCACAAGCCCTCCCTGCAGCCTGAGCCCTGTAGAGCTTCATCTGTTGTCAGGGAGTCTGTCTGGGTTGAAGCCTTTGAAGCAGCTGATACAGTTGTCCAGTAGCTGTTGGAGTAATGTGCTCTGTGTTGTGACATGACTATGAGGCTATGAGGACTGGCTATGACATGGCTATGAGGACTGGTAATGAAGGTGCCTTCTTCACGCTTATGCACAAACTGCTGCATCTGCTGCCTCTGCAGCTGCCCTCTGTGCCTTGAGAATTCATCCAAGCAGCATCAGTGTTAGTTGTAGATGCATCATTTCTTCAGCCTCAATAATGGGAAGGCAAAAACCTCAGTACATGTGTTTCAGTAACCAACTGTTATTTAACAGCTACTCAGTCTTATTTAATCCTCGAGTGCTAATAGAGGAGTGGCGACATAGTTGTTTAAAAATACAGTTTTTTGCTAAAATACTTTTTGAGGTTTATTAGTTAACAAACAAGTATATCTAATGGGTCATAAATAACTGTGTCTGGGCAGACAACCTAAAACATGAAAGCAATCCATAGGCCAAATACCACCTCTGGTTGTATTGTGTAACCCCATGGAGAAGATAAGTGTAAATGAGAACAAGACCCAGCCCTGTAATTGTAAATATATAGATTCATAGACAGCTCTGACCACAAAAAAAGCGACCGAAAGCCTCAAACTCCTGGATTTGTGCCAGACACCTTGGGGCTGAGTTTCACATCCACTGTGGTGCTGTTGTTTAGGGAGTGGACTCAAAAGAAAAAACATACCTCTGTCTTGAAAACCCCTGCCTTGAACTGGGCCAGCTGCCCAAATGTAGTGTGCTGTATCATGGCATCTCTGTCTGTCCCACCACATTCGTCCTCCTGCAGTTTTTCTTGATCCTTTGCCTTTTTTTCTTCCTCTCCTCAATGCCTTGGTTCTCTTTGAGTCTTTAACCTACTGAGATGATAACACTGTTGTCTTTGAACTTGGGTTGGAGTGAGTGCTACCAGTTGTGTCGGTTTTGGCATTTTGTCCACGAGGAGCCTATGGGTTGCATGCCAGTGGAGCATCTTGGCAGGCTGTGTTTCCTCTGCTTATTAGGGCACTTGAAGTTTTGATTCCTGAAGCCACAACCTTTGCTGATCTGGCTGTACAATGGTAGGAAAAAATGTGTGGTGTTACTCCCTTCAGGACTGATGTTGGCAAGGAAAGAAAATTCCTGGATTTGATTGCTTGTCTATTTACTTATTTATTTACTTTTGTATTCAGCAGTGGGAAAATATTTTCATCTTCTTCCTTGTCTTGTCAAACCACTTTTTCAGGGCATTGGGGTATAAACCTGGACTGCAGTGCTTTTGCTTGTCCTACACTGTCCTGGATCTCTCTTGGCCTTCAAAAAAATGCTACGAAGGTGGGAGAAGCCCTGAGATAGTTTTATTAGGAAAAATGGAACACTCATTACTGAAAGTCACCGTGTCTGTTCCTTCACATGTGAGGTTCCCATCTAGCTTACTCCACCTATCCCCTTAGGATGTGAACTCTAGTCCCCCAACCTGTGTCTTCCGCATGGTCACGAGGATGCTGCCAGCGTGCATATTCCCTCTCTGAATGGACAGGGCCTGCGCTGCCACCCAGGCTTCTTGGGCTGCCTCCTGCTTTATCCTGTCTGTGAACTCCTGACCTGGAGTGCTCCTTCTTCTTATCCAGCTCCCCTCCCTCTTCCAGCTCCTGGATTGTCTCGTGTTTCTTGGAATCCGGCAGCGCAAGGGCTTCTTGTTGATTGGTATAAACAATCTTAAAGGTCACATTTTTTCCCCCCCTGCAGAGGGAGGGAGTAGGGAGCGGGGGGTGGGCTAAAATAAAAGCCTTCTCTCAAATTAACAACCACAACGATGTAAACATGGAAGCTGAAGGGAGCTGTTCACCAGCAATGTGAGCTGTGCCAGCGAAGCCCCTCGGGGCTTGCTTGGGAAAGAAAATGTGGGCACAAGATGCGGCCTGCTGCTGCTGAGGCTCCTCGGCAGGTTGGTGCCAGGGCACGAGGGCAATCGCGTTCTGCTTCTGAATGGTGACATCTGATTTGAACAGCTGTGTTTGTGCCTGGGCTGGCACTGGCCATCCTGCTAAGCCGGGGGAGAATGCGGAGTCCTGGTGCCCCCGTCAGAAAGCAGATGGAGCACTCCTGGAGGCCGGAGCGGCCTGGAGCCCTGGGATAGCTGCTGGAGTTTTACTCAGCCAGAGCCTGGGTGTGATCCAACTCCTAAAGCAGGTCGTCTGTCTTTGTGGGATTCAACAGGGATTGGGTCGAGGCCCTGTCTGGGGAGAGGTTGGAGGAACGCACACATCAAAGCAGGTGACTGAACACCAACGTTTGCTTTGAGTTTTTGGCAGAATCACGGAGCACATCTCCAGAGATTTAATAGCTTGGTTATGTGAGCCAAAATATGGCAAGGAATCACATTTTGGAAAACCTGGCTGTGCCAGGAAAACCCTCTGTAGATACAGATTGCACTGGAATGCGAATCACTTAACCATCATAGTTTATATAACACGGAGAGATGTTAAAAAGGCAAAATGATGATACCTCTTTTGCCTTTATGAATGCTATAGTGTCTAAAATATTTTTGCGTGTTAAATTCTTCTTAGCATAGGCTTGTTTGAGATTTTTTAAGACTGCCATGTGCTACTTGGGTGTTGTTCTTCTCTAGTGTAATCCAGGGAAGTAGGAATGATGTGGCACTTGACCCAAGAGCTGTAGCCTCCTGGCCAAGGCTTTCAGAACTGAGCAAGCCGAAGAGCAGCATTTCATACCTGGCCCATATCTCTGGCATACCTAACATAACTTTGTATCCCAAAAAAGTTTCCTGTGAATTAGAAGTTTATGTAAGTTTAGGGGAAGAAGTTCATAGAAGATAAATCCATGGAGATTGCTAAAAGCATAGTGATTACATTTTCCTCAACAAGTCCCTTTGCAAAAGATTATTGTTCATGATGCAGGCACTGGAGGAAAATATCAAATGTCTGCTGTATTTCATCCCTCCTGTGGTGTCTATTGTGGCCACTGCTGGAGACAAGATACTGAGTTAGATAAACTTCCAGTCTGTCTGAGTAAGGCCACAGCTTTCTGTGGCCTGATCCCATCTCTGGAGAGGATAACAAGACAAAGCTTCTTGCTATGTGCAATAGAGGGTATAACCATAACCCTGCCTGCTTTGGCTGGAGGACCCAGGCAAACCAGACCATATGGAAACCTCTAGGTCTGAGAAAGGACTTTACATGTTTCCTTAGCAGATTTTCTAAGGAAATGATCTGTATGTAACCACAATCTGTGTATAAATTTGTGGTCCTGCTTGTGTATCTGTCCCTCCTTCTTCTTCCACAGGGCTTTTTGGCTGCTTTTAAACTGATTCAGAAAGGTGGTAGAGGTCTCAAAGTTAATGCAGTTCGAACAAATATAACAAAATGAATCTCAGCACTTATTCAAATGTAAAAATCAAATAGGGAGATCTTATGAATGCTCCAACCACAGGAAAAGCTTTTTGCACCCAACAAATACATAGAATAACAAGTTTCATTAGTTCTACTGCTATTTCTTATTTGTTCTATTTCCTTGGACCCCTGCTTATCTAGGTTCCAGCCTGGAATGGAAGCAGAGAGTTAGAAACAGCAGGAAAACATTTATTTTTTGATTTGTATTACAATAGATCTTAGATGCCCAAACAGAGATCAGGGTCCCAGTGTCTTGGGTACTGTCCATGTTATACACAATAATAGATGATCCCTGGTCTGAAGTGTTTAAAACATCAAATGCAGACGGAGAAGGGAAAGTGGGTCACCAGCTCACATGTCAGGTTAGCAGCCAAGCTGGGCTTTGAACTTGAGGCTCTCTTGAGCATGAGCTCTTGGGCCATGCTGGTGCAGCTGCCCTCGCACAAACTCCTCAAAGGTTTGCCCAGATTCAAAAGCTTAGTTACCCACTGATGAAACTGTCCTTGGATCCTGAAATTAATGCTTGGGAAAAAATGCTGAATATTTTCATCCATGTCTAAACCAAAAATGACTGCTTATATTCACTCTCTTTCCTCACAGAACTTTATTAGATGCTAAATAGCCTTTTTTTTCCTTTTGTGAGGTGGGAAAGGAAGATAAGTGGCAGGGTTGAGGAGATAATATCCTTATGCTTCAAATGATATGAGTATTTTAACTATTGTCTGCTCTGTTGATCTGTTGCTAATGGTCAACAAACTTCATTCATGTTCCCAAATGTTGAATGCTTGAGGGATGAGATCACACTGTCTGAGGGTGATTTGCTGAAACATCACCTTTGTTTAAATTCCTAGCGTATTATGGTTTCTAACAACAACAAAAAATGCAAGGGAGAACTATTGGTGGTCCTGAGTGCCTGTTAGTCCTGAGTGCGTTTCAACACAAGTACTAAAACTGGGCAAAATTCCTCAAGTTCCAAATTTGTTATAAATTTGGGCCTGATAAGAACTTCAGGGAGGTTCATTGAACATTTGGTGAATGGTTGGAGAGAAAGAGCTCCAAAGCAACTGAGAAGTAAATGGATTATTTAGTAGTCTTGTCTTCAAATTCTTTCAGGATATTCTTACTACAAATAGGCTTTATTTTGATAGCATTTTTCATAAGTGATAAACTGTTGTATGAATAGAAATTCTAATTTCAAAGATTGGGCGCTTGGGAACCACAAAAGCACATCTCCAAATTTGACTTAGTTTTAGGCAAGGTTTCTGAAGGGCATTTAAAACTTTGAAAAAAAAAAGTGTTTTTTTGTTTGATTGATTGATTTTGTTTGTTTGTTTGTTTGTTTTTTAATGTCAAGCACCAGTGTCTTTTAAACAGACATACACTGAATAGGATTGGCCTGGGATCTTCTCATAATGGAAAAGCTAACTTTTTATCCAAAAAAGAAGCACAAATTCAAATCCAAATGGTACATTTTTTTCTATTTTTGAGTATTCTGTTTCAAACAGTAAGGAGAATTGTTTTCTGTGATGCATCTTACCTCATCACACACTTTCCTCTCTATGTCAAAGATATCTGCAGGTTATCTTTAATCAAAGCCTAATATTTGGTGTGCTGCTTCTGTAATTACAGTGCACTAATGTAGCTTGAGTGCTATGACAAGGCAGCCTGATCCGGACCTATTCTTGCTAAAATTGACTACTCAGCATTGGCTTTTCTTGACTATAGTGCATCGGGAAACCATTTGGAGAAGTCTGTGTACATATTTTCATAAGAGATGTCACGCTCAGGGGGAAGTGCGGATGGGCAGGATGCAGCAGCAAGGCAGCCTACTTCCCCCATTGCAGAGGTTCTCTGTTTTGTAAGCTGTGCCTCCCCTGTGTCCTCTTAGGCCTTGGGTCACGCTCCAAATCCCATTCTGCTTCCTGCCCTCTCACCCATCACCAGAATGATAAAACACCTGCTTAGAGGCTTTGCGGAACTTACTGCTGTGCTATACTTTTAAAAATAAAAAGTCATGTTCTGAGCCTGGTCTGTAGTTTTTATTCATTGATGGTACAGGCTAGGAATTTCAGAGGAGCCATGCCAATGTGAGATGCCCAACAACTTCAGAGTTTTAGCATCTAAAATCCTTTGTGCTCTATTGAAAAATCCCAGCCTCTGTCCCTAGATTTTGTTGCACAGATTGCTGTTGAGCATCATGAGAAATGATTTGGGACTGTAATGTTTTTATCAATGAAAAGATCCCCTTAAGGAATAGATCATTCCAATTTAGGGGTTTGGATTGCTAGATGCAAGAGGGGAAGTTTGGACGGCTAAGTTCATAGGAGCAGAGGAAACTGCCTATAGGAATAGATCTTAGATGTGGATTTTCTTGCCTCTGAAGCATCTGACCTTGGTCACTGTTGAAATCAGAATACTGAATTAGAGAGTGGTTCTCTCCAGTTTGGTTGCTTTTATGTCCCCCATAATCCATATTTTGTGGGTCCAGTAGGAAAAGATGGTTTGTGTAATATTTCTGTTCATAGCAAACTATTGGACTGCTCCTGTAAGCCAAGTTATCATAGAAGTGTTACTGTAGTGATTGTCTAAGGATGTAAGCAAGGTTTGTACAGAGGCCAGCAGTTGGACTAATAAAAGATACTATCCCTGCTTTCAGATATTGCTGCACTTAATAAACCAAGGCCCTCCTAGGGAAAGTTAAGTGACAAAGAATACTGTGCTTGGAAAAAATAGCTGCTGATTTTCAGTGCAGCAGCAGGGACTGTAAGGGACATACTCTGCCATGCAATAGGCCAGGCCTGCGTGGAGAGGGGTCGGGGCTTCTTGGTCTACGCATTTTTGATCAAGTCTGCCTGTTGAGCTGCTGAGTGCTGGACGAGGTGGGAGTGTCATCATGGCCATGTCTTGTAATCTTCTGAGCAAAGGAGCTGATTTGAGAGAAGGGTTTAAACCAGCAAGGTTAAACCAGAAGGGTTAAACCAGCAATGGGTAACGTGCCAAGTTATGTTTCTTGATTACTGTCTCTGTGTTAATGCTCCTTCCTGCCTATCTCATGTTCTTCTAGTATGTTTTTAAGATTGTGCTTAGAGAGTTAGAGGGTTAGAGAGCTGAAATTTTAGGCATACACAGCAATTGAGCACTCTCAAGAGATGGTAAAGGTGGTTGATGTGTCAAACTGGAGTGTAGAAACATGCTTCTGTTCCACTTCTGGCACCTTTGAGAGGAGATCTTTTCCTTTCCCCTTGGGCTTCTCCCATGCTCTTCAAGCACCTGGCAATTCCCCCCCTTCCTTGAGATCAGGGTTCCCTAAAGGCAGCACAAGTGTCTCGTGGCTAGTAAAAATCTCTGGGGTTTTGGAGGCCAGCTGAACAGTTTTCTCTCAAAGTTCCTTACGCCATCTCTTAAAACTCTGAGTGTGTTTATAACACTGTCTGCAATGGGATAATCTGAAGACTGGGGAGAATACGTCTCTGCCAGGATCGCATAATTACCTTGTGTTAATCTTTGCTATCTTACCTTGGCTCAGCATGTGAGCAAAGTCTGTGTCCCTTCATTCTGTGCTGCGGTCTAGATCAACCTAAGAGTGGAGTTAGGAGCTGAGGTACTGCAGGGATACCTGCCTCTTCTACCATGTCCTTCGAGCCCCTCCTGCCTCTTTCTCCCTGTCCCCATCAGCAGCCCTGTTCTGGCTCAGCATGCCAAAGGAGACAAAGCCTCCTCCTGCATAGCTTGGGCATAGCTCAGCCGCATTCTTCAGTGAGTGTTTTTTCCCCAGTGACCTTACTCTCCAGCTCTGGTGGTCAGTGGGGTATTATGCTGCGAGCTGGTCCACATTCCTCCACCCACTCAGCCAGGCACTGCCCGCTGGGAAGGGGCGGCAAGGCAGCGAGGAATCTGAGCGGCTGGGGACTTATTCAAGGGAAGCAGAAATTCCAACCCTTTGGGACTGGTTTGCCCATCGCTCCTTCAGCAACAGGGAGGTTGGAGCAGCTGCGTGAAAAGGGCCTGACCACTGCGGTTACCACACACCCGGCACTGACAGGCATTCTCGTGGCAAGGCCGCGGGCTCCCCTGCTTGCCACACTGCTTACTCTTTCCTCACACTGAGAGGAAACCCCAAGGAAAACAGCCCCGAGAACTTTCTCGGAGCGGCTGCCACTTTCCGCGTTTGTGGGGGCCTTACAATAACAGGTTTAGTTCCTCAGCTTCCCCTTTGAAGCCTGTAAAAGCTGCTCCGTTAAGGATCTTTAAACACTGTAATTCATGTAGCTCACTGGTTTTGGGAGCCTTTTAAGTCTGGCCGCTTAATGTGCAACTTCTAAAATAACAGTCTTATTTTTATATATACACATATACGTATGTATGTGTGCGTGAGAGAGACTAGACATGAGCAAGATAGGGAGTTGTAATGCAGATGGTTTTTCAGCTCTTGAGCCAACTCAGACCGATTACAGTGGAGGAAGGTTTGTACAGTAAGAAGAGAAGGTTAGAATCCCCCGATTTTATTATTACCATGGTTAGATTTGTAATGTTAAGGATTTGTCAAGAAATGACTAAGTCAGGAAAATTTATGATTCTCATAGCTCACTCAGCCACTCTGCACATCCTGTATATTTTCTGACATACTTCCAGCAGTATAAATATTAATAGAGTAATACTGACATTTAGGGCCTGATCCAAGTCTCATTAAATTCAGTGGAAACACTCCCATTGTCTTCAGTGGAAGATGGATCGTGGTCTTGAAAAGGAACAAAGGAGGAGAAAATACCAAGTGGGGGCTTCGTGTGGCTAAATAATGTTGTTATCGAATCAGAACTCCTCCACTTCCTGACTCTGAGCATTTCGCTCTGTGACCTTTAACGTTAAATTATTGCCAAAACAGGAAGAAGAAATTAAGGCTTGATAAGGTTGAGATGGTCACAGATTTTACCAGCCTCACTGATGGAATGTGACAATTTCTTCAATGGGAATGAGTTGGGCGTGAATTGTTCATCAGTCGTTTTGATTTATTCAGCCTTTCAGCCCCATAGTTTGCAGTGGCAGGGATTACTAGAAACTCTGCAAAGAAATTCTTTCTCCCGCATAGTTTATAACCTCCGCAGGAGCATAAAGAGTTACAGAGAGAGGATTAGCTATTGTAAAATGGCTCCATTTACTTCATTGAAGAGGTAGCCCAGAATCAGCTCCGTGGATACCATGCAAGGATCTATTGCAAAAGCTTTTTTGGCATTGAAATCTCTCTCCTCTTCTAGATCAAAATCTTTTCCCCAAACCTTTCTGCACAGCAATTAGTTACAGCTGTGTTTTGCAAAGCCACCTAGGGAATTTGGATGTCCAGTTCCCATAAAGTTTAATGTGAATTAAGGTTTCCAAATCATTTAGGCAACTTTGAAAGTGCAGCTAAGTTAGGGCTGGAACCTACTGATTTCAGCACAGTTCTGCAAATAGAACCCCTGCATCTCTGGATAACAAAAAACAAACAAACAAACAAAAATGGAAATACAAGCCTTTGTTATCACCTTGCAGAACACAGGCCTTGGTGAAACAGCTGGATTAGAGTTCAAAGCACTTGCGAAAGTCACACTTCATGTCGAAGGAAGGAAACACAAGTCAGCTTTCAAGTGTTCTCTGTCATTGTTAGGACCAGATTTTCCAAAGAGTCCATCTTAGCACCTAAATACAGGCCAGATATCCAAAGATCCCTTTTTTCTGAAATGGGAAACTCAGCATCTCAGTGAAAATCTGGTCCGAATGGAGTGACCATCTAAGATGCTGTGCTCAAGAGTATCTAGAGAATTGCAGGCCAGGTCAAATGTGTAGGATGTAGACTTTGCCAACCATGGCCATCCCCAGAGCTTCCAGATCTGTTACCTGCCTCAGAAGGTTTGTGTGCTGTCTGTATAGTAGCTACATGCAGACAGCCTGTCATCTCTGTAGTTTGAGGAAGACATATAGGAAGTAACAACTGGAAGAGCCAAGTGGAATAACTTAGGAATTACAAGAGCAAAAATTTTGACTTTTATTCAATGTCACAGCACTTACTCTCCATCATGTGTGGGGTGGATACAGCTCCAAGCACCAAGTTCTACGGGGGTAATATCTTCTACTATCTCCAAATATGCCCCTGGAGAGTAGGGGAGAGGAGGAAAGGGAGAAAAGTACTTTTAATGCAACTAGCTGATGCAGAGCTTTGTGGAAAGATGGTTATAGTGCAGACTTCTCAGAAAAGAGAAGTCTCTCAGAAATATTTCCTGTAGCCACACCAGGGGGTCTATAAGTCTTATCCAACAGTCACATTAATAAAAAATACATGTACCAGGAAAAAATAAAGAGAAATAGGTCTGAGGCAACTTGGACAACCAGCTTTTCAGTACTAGTTTCACATTAAATTCAGTAGCCACAAGAGCAATAAACCTTAGTAAAACCAGAAGCAGCTGTTTATGATCAGTCCTGTTTGGAGCCTCTAGCACTGTAAAACTAAAACTGCAGTGACCTGAGTGAATGTAAAGATTTTACAGGGCCACAAGGTGTATGTATATTTGTAATTCTGTAATACAGAGGAAAAGCCAAGTGGAGGACTTGAAGCAATTTCCCCACATCCTCTGTTTGAAAGTTGTGTTGCTATGCATGGTAGCCATGAAAGGAGAGGAATGACGTGTCCACCATGCCCCACCATTCAAGCTCTTGTCCTGCTACTGGCAGGAATTCTTTTTCAGGCTACTGAGTCATTTTATTTTCCTGCAGCTCCATGACCCTGGGTCTGGTGTGCTCATGAGGTTCCTCTACTGTCATGGTGTGGGATCCTTGGGGTTGGCTTTCTACCCAGACATGACCCAAGAAGAGTGTTTATATGCTGCCTGTTGGTTAGGTGTACAGTTCTATAGAAAATACAGAAGTTCTGATCTCCTATAGTCATTGGAACTTTAATGGCCTTTGTATATGTGCCAGTGCTGGCTGGATGCTCTAGGCCCAATCCTACCCTACTCCGGTCACTCATATTATCAGGCACTGTCCTACTATTTAGCTTTAAAAGAATGTTGTCTTCTATAAAAAGTGGTAAGGTTTTTTAGGAAGTGCTACAAAATGACTGACATGATCCAGCCATTCTGTCCAATGGGTGCAAATGCTTATAGGAAACAACCTGCTCCCAAGAAAAATGGTCAGTGTGGTTCAAGGACTTGGTTATTGGTGGCTCTATTTTTCAGGTGTACTTAAGCAAGAAGACTACTTTACTACTTAGAGTACAAGAAGAAAAAAGAGGTGGACTGGTTTGATCAAAAGGCAAATGCCAAGTGCTGCTGCCCTGCTATAAGGCTGCACAATCTGGAGATGTGTCATACTGCAGTTTGTCTGTAATGTCTTGCCTGAGTAGTGCTAACATGAAATGAAAGTCCCGCTTCCCCACCCCAATTTGCGTTATTTTCTGTGCTCTTTTTTTCTTTTCCTGACACATATTTAAGTGGAGATTTCCTTTCTGATGGTGTGCCAAGCAGCATTCCAACTCCTCTACTCTGCCCCTGTTGGAAAAAGAAAGGCTGACCCCTATTTCCATAACTGAGGAAGGTACAGGTAGGAAATGTTTGTGTTCCCAAGCATGCCTGTTTTTCTTAGATTCACATCCAGGGGAGAGAAATGATGCTGTTATTCAGGCTAGGAATTGCCCCAGTGACCCCAGCAAATGCAGTAGCAACAACAGTGAAATGAGTGGTATGAACGGATTGCTTTTTGGAGATGGACCTTTAGCTTTGGCCACTTTCTTCCCTCACAGCCTCTTCTCTCCCCTCTCTCCCCACAAGATTTCCCTGTTTGCTTGTGTTTGAGGCACGCCAAACCCTGGAATAGCCCTCACAGGCATTAGTCACCAGTGATTAAAATAGCCACTAAGAGCAGGCAAGAGCCTGCAATGATTTGTGCTAAATTGGGTGTCTCTCTGCTTGTAGCAAGGGTTGTTAATTTGCAAACCTCCCCTGTTATTATCGTTGTTTTTATTAATAGCGCCACAGGGCTCCAGCTGACATTAAAGTTTTATTTCATCCGCTGCTGTACCAAAGAAGGAACGAGAGGAGTTTGTAGCCTTAGTGGACAGGAGAAGAATTAGCAGAACTGAACTGAAGGATTATCTGACCATGGAGGTCCCATCCATGGTCATACTGGAAAAGCAGCTGGTAGTCCCTTTCCAGTGACCATCTTACACTGTCTCTTCTTTCTCTTTGGTCAGAAGTGTCCAGTGCTGTAATAACAAAAGCGTACCTGCATTTTCTCACCTATAAAATGGAGCTAGTAGTCTGACCTCACAGGGACTATGTTTGGTTCAAAGGTCCATTTTTTTTATGTTTACGTGATTCTTGCCCACTCAAAGTAACTGAAGTGGAAAGCCTATGTGTTCTAAAGGAGGACTGAGGTACCAGTGGTCTAATTTTAGTCACATGTCAAGTTCCCCCACAATCATTAGCCTGTATAATGGTGAAGAGTGCTCATTTCAAGCACCTAAAGGAAGCTGAAGGAATACGCCCCATATATCAGACCATCAACTCCAGTAGCAAAAAAAAGCCCAACCCCATGGTTTTACTGCTTGAAATCTTGGGTCCTATATCTGCTGATGGCTCACGGATAATAAACATCTTTGATCCAGAATAGAAATTGGAAATATTTAAAGAACAACTTAAGTCAGGCTGTGCAGAATATCAGGAGATCTTTTCCCTTTGTATATCGGCTCCCAGCTGAGAGGAAGTAACAAAGAATGTGTTTAAAATCAATGGAATTAATCAAACTTCTTTGACTCACAATAAAGAGGCAAAGGGGGAACTTTAAGTGAAAGTCTGGCTCTGATTTTGTTTTGTCTGAAATAGTCACATATCTGTGACTGTATAATAAACTACAAGATAGGAGCTGGATTGCTAGAGATTCATATTACTGAGCAGTGTGCATCAGTCCCGAGGCACTTCCTGGCAGTTATCGCAGTGCTTTTACTGAGCAGCTAAGGTTGCTTTATCCAAAGAGCATATTCCTAAGTGCTGGCTGTTAATTTGGATGTTAATGTGTGGTAAATCGAGCTGAGCGGGGAAATCAACCCGTGGCGGGTCTAAGTACAGCCATGCATCAGTTGAGGCAATTGCCACCAGATTAAAAAATTAAAAATATAAAAGTTTTACTTGTGGTAAAGCAGATCTGTGATTCACGAAAGCAGCTAATAGGGCATTTAGCACTGAGATGCAATTAGTTTCCTTGCCATTGACAAGGATCAGGCAGGAATTTAAAGCAAAGTGACTTTTCTGAATAATACAAGCATGGGAAACTTTGTACCAATGCACAAGCGTGGAGTGCAGAGAAAATTGATTTATGAGGATCAGGAGGACTTAAGAGCGGCCATGAATTGATGTGCAGGGAAAAAATTAACTGAGAGTGGGCTGTGAAAATCAGTCAAAACATCTCTTGTGTTTAGGTAATGCTTTTTTGGTGGTGGTGGGTTTTTTTTTGAAGATGTCTCTGTATAAAGAGTGGATGTTTTGTTTCTGGCTCCTCTAACAAGCAGAATGGAGTTTTCATTTTGTTTTAAGTAGCTTTATGGAGTTGGAGGTGGCAAAAATGTAAATGGAGGTGGCAGGACCTGTTCCTCAGCTGCGGTGGTGTTAGGTTGATTTGCTGTCATTGAGCATCTCACCCCTTCGTGCTGTTGTAACTTGGATTTTGGGGTTTATCCTGCCTGGTGAGAGCTTGGTTTAGCTCTCACTTGATTACTGAGAATCAAAGATGTGAGGAATCTATGAAGCAGCAAAAATACCTTTTTATTATATACTTTCAAAGAAACAACTGCAAAATATTCTCAAAATATTCTGAGAATCTACCCCGAGGAATGGCCCTCCAATTAAGATACTGCCACAGCACCTCATTTTAGAGAGTTACGAGCTCTCTTCAGTTTCTTCCCAGGCCATGTCCTCCTTGAATGCCAGGCTTTCCTCCTTGAATACCCTAGATGAGAAAAGAAAGAGAGAAAGAGAAAAAGAAAGAGAAAAAGAAAGAGAAAAAGAAAGAGAAAAAGAAAAGAAAGAAAAGAAAGAAAAGAAAGAAAGAAAGAAAAGAAAGAAAGAAAGAAAGAAAAGAAAGAAAGAAAGAAAAGAAAGAAAGAAAAAGAAAGAAAGAAAAGAAAGAAAGAAAAAGAAAGAAAGAAAGAAAGAAAGAAAGAAAGAAAGAAAGAAAGAAAGAAAGAAAGAAAGAAAGAAAGAAAGAAAGAAAGAAAGAAAGCCCACTTTCCAAATGCTGCTCAGTCTGCACTGATTATATAACATGATTGATAAAGTTGAGGAGTGAGCTGAGGTCAGAGCCTCAGGATGCAGCCTCCCTGTGTGATGAAGGAGCTTTTTGTGTGTGTGCATGTGCACATGGGGGAAGACGGTTGTGTTTGTTTCTCGAAAATCCTCAGACACTCTCCAAAGAATTCCAAATTTAAAGCAGTGTAAAATGCTCCATCAAACATGTTTTACAGTCTTGACATTGCAGTCTGTTAACTCTACCCCAGTGGCTGGTTCTGAGAGCTTTTGAATAATCTCTTGATAGTGCTTTTCTTGCTGCTGAGCGGAGTCTTCATGGAAACGGCGGACAGTTGTTTTATAGACTTGTCTGGATAGGGAGCCTTGGAGGAGGCTGCTTCACCCAAGGTCATGCAACACTTGTAAAATATATTCAGCCTCCAAAAGTAAACAAGATAAATAAATATAATTTGGCCATTGTGTGAGGCAGGAGTCAATGAAGTGGCTGCGGCCAAGGAATTGCCTTCAAACTGAATGGCTAACTCAGCGTATTCTGCTTCTGGTGTGGAGGTATTTTTCTGAAGCTTTTCTTGTTCCTCCACAGGACCTGAAAGTGGGACCAGGCATGCTGGAGTCTGGAAGAGAGACTTCTGCTATTGATCAGGTGGGAAATCGCTCCCATGGATGGATTACACATCCCTCAGAACTGGTGAGCCCTTGGATTTGGTGATCATGTGGTTAGCTCGCGCAGAGTCCATGTGTCCTGATTCTGTGCCAGTGGTTTGCTCACCAAGGCTGTGAAGGAAAACGGACTTGGTCTCACTGCCGGTCTATTTAAGGTAGCTCTATTGGATGTCAAGTGTTTATTCACGGCAACAGCATTGCATCTTGTATGGAATATCCAAAGTTAAGGCTTTCAAAGCTGCCCTAAACACCTGGGAGAGTCCCACTGATTTCCTGGGTCTAGATGTGATACTGATAATACAGCACAGTGAAAATGCCCTGAGAATGGACATGAGCTCAGCATCACTGTGTCCTGACAGGAAAACAAACATCTCAGCTCTGTCTTCTTGTTTGTTTTGAATATTATCTTGACACAAAATCATTATCCTGTGACATTTCTTCCGTTCTACAACTAAACAGAATGCAGAGGAGAGGAAGTATGGCCAAATGTTTTAATGGTAGAAGCAGTAGGACTAAATTAGACTTGGCAAAATTGCAGTTCAGTCTGAAGGAAGAAGAGTTATTATGTGTAACGTTTCAGTCATGACTAGGACTCAACTGTGGTGGAGCTGTTGCAGTCATAAAGAGACAGTTCCTGCCTCAAATCAATTTACAGTCTAGAGAGATGACAAGTGAGATATGACAAGTATTATAATCATTTTTTAGGAGGAGAATTTTTGTATGAAGGGTGAAAGTTTTGTCTTTGTAAATCAGCAGGGCCTTTAATGTATCTAGGATTAGAATTTCAGTGTAAGCTGCTTGTTCAGAATTGTGTTTTGTCCCATCTTAGTGCCTTACCTGCCCTTCTGTGTGTGGCCCAGTACAGACATTTAAAATGTGAATAATCATCATACAGTAAATACTCACTTTAGAGTTAACTGAAGCTTTTGCTCCAGCATGGTGCCTAATATCATGACACAGGCCTGTGTATTTATATGCTGCCATGTACGTGCCACTGCGGGCCAAAGTCTGGGAACAGTTTATTGTAGCTGGTAGCAAACTGTCACTCCTGAGAAGGGACATGCCAGGCCACTTCCAGCTGCAGGACACACAGGATGCCTGCTAGAGCACCCGTGCAGTGTGGGCTTGAGAGTGTGCAGGATGGCCCTTAGACCACTTGCAGGCAGGTCCTTGGACCAGCGAACTAGCTCGGAGCAGCAGAGCCACTATCCAGGTGGTTGGGCATGTTTTTGTAAAGATGGGGACCACAGAAGCTCAAATATGGCCTCTCGGTACTAAGGCACTCTCCTGGGTCAGCCAGCTTGAGGTTAGAGCCAGGCAGCAATCACCCAAGTTATTTCTGCAATGAAGAGTATGTGCAGAGTCGAGCAGAAACCATTTCGGAAGAAATAATATACTAGCCAAGTATAGATTATTTCATTTTGAGGGACATCATCCAATCTACTTAAGTTCTCATTCATTCAGCAAATTCAATGTGTATTAATGCCTATATTTACATTAATCACTTGTACTGAACCCTAGCCTATATTAGGCCCTTGTTACAGAGATATAGTTAGACAGGGTAATGGCATTTCTGTTTTTTGATATGCTGAGTGCACAAACACTTCTTATATAAATATTCATCTGTGGATTTAGCCCCTTTTTCTATAGCAGGAGGTAAGAGAGTATAGAGACTGAGTGGGGTAATTTTCTGCTAAATGCATCTTCTGACATAGCTTCAGGAAAATGTATAAACACTTATTTGAGATAGCTTTGATGTGCTTTAAGCATGTGCTTACATTTAAAGGGAGACTTAAGTACTTTGCAAAATCAGTGCCTTAATGTCTTATTTAAGGGTGCAACTGTGAAACTGTAAAATTTGAAATTTGTTTGGGCCAAAGTACTACAGCAGATAAAGACAGATAAACCTAGTTAAATACAAGCCTCACATAAGCAGAGCAGAAGTCAGACCTGCTAAAACAGCATCTTAGAAACCCCACTGAAAACTGCTAGTGACCAAATAGTGATAAAATATGGAAACTTTTTCTCGGATAAAGCTAGAAAGTGGTGACCTTTTAAATTTTTTTTTTAAATACTGCAGCACAAGAACTAATGAGATAAATGCATTTATGCCATGAATAAAATGCATGATGAAAACTAATATGAGAGACGGATTAACTGATTGAAGTGGGCCAGGTTTGTCAGTACACTCCATCTGCTTTGCATCATTGGGCCGGGCAAAACATCAGAGCATATTGGTGAATCTGGCAAACGTCATGTTATTTTTATGTCGTCCTTATTCTTCCAGAGTCTGATCCAAGCCCCACTGAAGTCCATAGAAATGAGTGGACTTTCCTTTACATCAGTGAGTTTTGAATTGGTTCATTCCTCCGTCACTGGTAATGTCAGGCATTTTTACAGAGTTATTGAGTACAACTGTGCTTTTCATTTTTAACACTGTGTTTTAACGATTTTAGTATTGAACTGTATGGGGATGGATGGGGTCCTAAGAGAAAATAAAATGGGGATCATAACAAACTGAAAAATACTTGCTGGTTTAAAAAGTAATGAGAGCATTCCTAGAAATGCTGAAATTCAGTGGGATTTAGAATCCCAAGGCCCTCCGTTATTTTGGAAAATGGACCGTATGCTTTCAAGACACTTAGGCATTTCTGAAAACTTTGTCACTTCTATGAAGAGTATCTCAGACCTTATGTAATACTACAGGGGTAGCCAGAACTATTGAGAGAAAAAACCCACAAAATGGCCAGATCCCCCATTGTTCCTGAAGGTGTGAATTCCTCTCTTCCTGATGTTAAGTAACTTTTGGGTGTTGGCTCCTCCTTTTGAAAGAGGAGTCTGCTGCATGCTACACAAAGATGTTTATAAATTCCCTCACATGCCTATCAATCCAGACATCTTTCAGTATTCCTGTTATGTTTATTTATATATACACTTATAAAAAACAATAACCTTACACTTATTAGTCAAGGTGATTCAGCCCATGCCTCCCACTCTGTTGCTTTGATTCCAATCTTATTCCAAAAAACAACCCTAAATATCACTGGGGTTACTCATAAAACATGGTGCTGCTCTGCATGAGTAAGATTATTTGAATCTGGCCTGGAGTAAAGTTACTAATTCTCAGTGAGAAGCAGAGCTAGATGAAAATTGCAAAATGTTGTTCATTAATCTGCTCTTGAATTTTTAAACACATTTTTTGGTCTCTGTTCACTCGTGGATCTCTGAGCTAATGAACTTGTTGACAGGAATGTTCACCATAACAACCAATTTACAGCAAATATTGCAGGATCTTTGCACTCTTTCCTTCATTCAAAATAACATCAGTCTCCCTCCCCAAGAAATGACCTTCCTGTTTGAGAGTTGTGTATTAATTATGAATATTCACATTGGTCATATGTTTTGTTTTTCTAAATAGTTCTCCAGTGAACAAAATAGAACAAAATATTTAAAATATAACTTAACACATCTCTGGAACTTTGGAGGTCCAGTTCCAAGGCTCAATGGCCTTGAAACAGAAAGGATGGCTCAATGGTTAGGACACTACAGGGCCAGTTCTTGGCCCTACCAATGCCTTTTGCTCAGGGGGAAGTCTGTAGTGCTACATCTCCACTTCCCACATGGGAGCACTCTACCTTGCAAGGTGCTGAAAGACTAACAGCTTTCAGGACCTCAGATGCATGGCGGTATCCAAGAAAAGATGTATAATACTGACAAATCATCTGCTTGTGACCTAGCTATAAAAAAAAAAAAAAAGAAAGAAAAGAAAATCTGTGTGGAAGTGATTTAGTAACAACTTCTTTACCTAAAGAAGTCCTTTCATCTGCTCACAGATATTTTCTTCGAAGAGATTATTCATGGAGCAAGGTTCTAAAATAAAAATTGAGGAGGATGGAGCAAAGCTGGGCTTTGGTGAATACATCCAAACCCTAGATACATTGCAAACAATCCGAGCCTGTTCCCAGGCAACTCCCAAGTAGAAAACAGGCAGAACTATTCCAAAAGATTTTTTTTTCTACAGATTGTTTATCTACCTGTAGGATCTTCCTCAAAGCCAGGCAAAATGAAGGAAAGCGAGGTTGTTTACCTCTGCTTGCTTTGGATCTGGTCTGTAATGAGAGCTATACCCACACCAAGCTTCATATTTCAAGCAATTTGATGTGGCCTTTTACAGAGAAAAAAATGGTTAGAATTTTTATTACAATAAGAAAACACAATTTTTCATTCTCTCCTCATTTCAGAAGGTCTGAAGGGATTTTACTCAACTTCCTCTCCTACCTTCAGGCAGAGACCAAATCTGAGAAATTGCAGCGTGTTTTTGGAAAGTTCTGAGGGTGTACAAATAGAAGCTCCTGATGAGAAGTTACTGTTCAACACGCTTTGTTGTCACGACTGCTTCTCGGAAGCCGCTTGAAATCAGGTGCCCCATCAGCCCTGCTTTATTCAGAATCATAGCCCTCAAGCAGAAAAAAAAAATGTCGAAGCAAAACACTGGAAGGTTTTGCCCCACTGACACTATCTGATGGAGAAAGATAGGCTACACTGGGTTCTGCATAGGTAAGAATAATTTCCCAGCTACTGGAAGGCCATGTGTGGTAGAAAAACTTGTGTCTTTAAGTTTATTCTCCAGAGCTCGGTCCAGTCATGTAAGGGACTTGGGAAGGAGGGGAGGAATGGCAGCTGAATTTGGGGGCAACTTAGGTAGGCAAAGTCTGGCAACCCAGAACGGGATAGGGTCTGGATCTTTGACAATCTGAGACCTTATAATACAGTAAGTATGGATTTATTTTTGTTGTCTGCAGTGCGCTGTGGTGTATGGTTTGCCCTTTAGCAAGCACAAAAGGGAGCCTTATGAGCAGCTGAATGCAGTTGGTATCCTTTTCAAGCCTATTTTAGACACTCGTGTTAGACATTTTGGCAAAACACAGTCAGCAGTATGGAAAAGAGTCCATAGAACTGGAAAAAGTTGCTGTAAATTCACTGTTGTTGCATTCGCCGATTTGGAAAAATCAGCGCGAAGGCACAATCCCCAAAATAAATGCAGGCGAACGGAGCCGTCGGCAGGAGCGGGAGGACCCCGGTAGTGACGAGCTGCCGGCGCGGCAGCGGGTAGGCCGCAGTAGATGGCGGCGCGGCGCTCGTGGCGGCGGGCGCGCTCCTTGCCATCGCGTTGCTGGTGATGCGGTCTCTCTCTTGGCCATGGACGCCCCCCCGCCTGCGTCTGGGATGCCGCTGTGCTCCAGGCGGAGCTGGAGGAGACAGAAGGCGTGAATGGGCAGCCAAGGCAGAGCGCGGCCAAGGGCCTGGCTTGGCTCTGCGAGGCGAAGCGCAAGCTGAGCTGTTGGAGCCGGCTGTACACAGATGAGAAGGAAAATGCACAAAGTGATAAATAACTGCGCTCCGCGCGCCAGCAAGGGCTGCCAGAACATTCGCGCTTGGCTCGCCTCACGCTTGGCTCGCCCGCCGCTGGCCCCCCTCCCGCGCAGACGGCGGGCCGGGCCAGAGCCACGCACGCAGCCCGCCGCCAGCTCGCAGCGACCCCGGCGCTGCCCCCGCGCGCCCGCCGCGGTGCTGCCCGCCAGCAGGCCCAGGTGTGCCCGAGGACCGCTCGCCTCCGGCGCACCGCGTGCCTCCGGCCCGGCAGGCAGTGCCGAGTCACACCTGTCAAGGAGCGGCGGAGATAAAAACAGGAGGTTTTCCCTGCGCTTGGGTTGTTTTTGGAGGAGGCCCAGGGTGACTTGGAGCCACCTCTCTCCCATTGCTCCCTCAGCAAGCTGGGCTGCATCCGCCTCTAGCGTCGGCGTACAGTACTGCCTCCGCTTGCCGTAAAGGCACCCTTTCCCGGCACGAGGAGCGTGCGCGAGGCGCCTGGGCGCCTCCAGCCATCAAATCCATGCTGTCTTTCCCCTAAATATTTGGCAATTGGCAGAACAGCCTTTGACAGCCGGCTGGCGTTGCAGCCTGGAGCTGCCGTGAACTTCCTGGGCTGCGCCTGACACTGTAGGAACTGAAACGACTCTTCCTGCGGCGTCCTGTGGTATTAATAATTACTGGTGCCTAAATGCAATGGAAGGAGCCGTGTATCCTTGCGGGACTTTACCGGGGAGAAAGGAGTGTCGGCATTTCTCAGTTTCAGCTGGCAGCTCTAGCTTGAGAAAAGCTATTGTTGTAGGGTTTCCAACATCTCCTTGCCTTTCTGATCTGTGATGCACAACGAACATATGTCTTTGTTTAGTTGCCCATTATTTAACCTAGATTTTTTCCCCCTTGAGACGTTACACTGAATTCAGGGTATATGAACGGTTTAATTTATCATTTTCCAATATAGATCATCTTGCACTCGTGCACAGTGAAAATAAATTGTTGTCAAGTTATCCAGTTACCACCTCATTTTACATACTCCATAATGAGCTATTTGTAATGATCCATATTCCTAAGAAGTCTAAATAACCCAAATATTGCCATCTCACTACAGATAACTACTAAACATTTCCAAAAGCACTGAATCATGCCGATTGTGGGGAGAGCTATGAACGCAATTTTAGAGAAATAGTTTGCTACTAGAAAATCCCTTTTTACGAATATCCCTTTTGCTTTTGAAACCCTATAGACTTTGAGAAAGTTTTCCATCAAATAATAGGAAACAATGCTTCAATTTGGGAGTAGGAAACATAATTTTGCAGGATTTGCTAATTAGTGCATGTTCACCGTGATTTCATTCCCCACAGCCCAGAATGCTCAAGGGTCCCTATAGTCACTGAAAAGGGAGGACATCCTGGAAGGTGATTCATCCCACCTGAGATCCAAGCAAGCCTGTCTCCATCTCCTGACAGTTAAAGCAGGGTGTTACCTTTCCTACTTGCATGAGGTCCTAAACTAGGTCCTTCGGTTAAGCACTGAAAATTGCGTGTTTTGTGTGGACGGGACCTGGCTCAGGAGCTCCTTTTGTTCTTCTGTTGGTGAGTGTTAAAACTGTTTCATTCCTGTGCATTCCGGACCCACGGAAGTTCCTTATGTTTCAGTGGCCATTTTCTAATCAGGCGGTCTGATGTGGTAGCTGCCCTTAGGGATTTAGAATGTAAGCTATTCCTCCTGTTGTTTTATGGCATGACTTGGCATGATTGTGGCATATCCATTTGGCTTGGCCCAGGGACGAGGAACTTGGCCTGGCTGACAGACTATAGTCAAAGACTAATGACTGCCTGCATACTGCTCGGAGGAACCCCCTGGGGTGTCGCGGGGCCGGCTGCCAGCCCTGCTCTGAATTAACATCTTCACTAAGGAGCAGAGAGGGACGCCAGGCAGCCTGGGGAAAGAAGGGTAAGCAGTAACGAAAGCCCAGCCGTCCTAGTCACCTACAAAGCAGCATTTTGGAAGTGCCCTGGATTAGGTAGGTTGTTTGGACTAATCATGCAGGTAAACAGTCGAGAATCCGCACTGTGCCACTGTGAACTTTAAAATTTTGGATCTGTGTAAAAGCTATCATCAGTGATAATAATAGCAGCTGCAACTGAAATGAGATTGTTTGCACACAGTAAAAAGTTTTAAGGCATGTGATTAGTGTGATATTTATAATGAGAGCTGCAAGCTTCAATTTCTGAAGCTTCCTTAAGAGAAAAGATGAGCCTAGGTAAAGAATAAAATAAGAAGTGATCTCCCTGTGGATCCTCATAGGCTCATGTTCTCCAGATAACAAACTGCTCAAGCAAGGCTCTGGAATCAAATGGGGTCTCCTGTAGTGGTAAAGTAATAACAGAGGGTTTTGAGAGCTGCTTTGATACACCTCTCCGGAGAAAGAGTAGCTCAGAAAAAGCCCCAAGTGACACAAAAGCAGGAGATTAATACAAGATAAACTCCAAGCTTGAGTCTTCTGATTCTCCAGCTCTTCTTTGCAACCATAATCCCAATCTTATAATAAAAAACTTAATACTTTGTTCAATTAGAATAACATTGTTTTCCTTCTCTGACCTTGACTGAATTTTTGAAGGAATTTAGATAACTCTGGAAAGCACTAGGAACACTGTTTTTTTAAAAATATTTCTGAAACCAGAAACACTTTAAAAGGTCTGACTTTGCAGAATCCATCATTATTCAATTCTCTGAAACATGGGTCCGGTTCCTCCTGTTTTGAAATTGCTGATTGCTTTGTGCTATTTCCCAGTCAAAGGAGGCTCAAATGTTACAGTCAAATTATGTAATTTGACACTGCAGGGGGACCTGGCAATCCAAAGATTTGCTCTGGGAAACCTGATCCAGGTTTTTAAAGAAAGAGCAATAAATGGTAATAAAAACGGACACAGGAGGCAAACCAGGAACGTCCCATCCCTAATCACCAGAGCTGCACTGGTGTGAAGCACCAGCTCAGGTGTTCATAGGCAGGAGTGCTGTCAAGGCAGAAAAGAAATGCAGGCTGGAAATATCACCCCAGAAAGGCTGCATGGCAGGGTCTTTGGTTTGCCATTTTGCTTAGATGGTAGAGACAGTGCTAGGGCCACAGCAAATCAACACCAAACCGTCATGATAGTCTGTAAACCAGGCCAGGTTTTGTGGATTTGCCATGGTCTCTTCTCCATCCTTGGCAAGTCACTTCATCATCCAGGACCTCTGTGTCCCATTGCAGGATACGTGATAGGTGTGGGGTTGAAGATGCTCTAGTTCCACCTCTTCCCAATACCCTTGCTTGGTGGGACACACACTCTAGGTGAGATAAAGAAGTCATTTATCTGTTGTGCAGCTAAACACTCTGTCCACATCTGTATTTAAAAACTGTGACGTTGTTTTTGCTTGGCTCTCTGCATTTACAGGCAGAAGTGCAGTTAACATGATCCCTGTTAAAACTGATGTGGGTGTTATTCATGTATCAAATTGCACTAGCTTAATGAAATCACTATGAAATAATGTCTTGAGCGATAGCAGTGTGAACTAGGGTAGCCTGGGGATGATGTGAAATAACCATAGTGACAGTTAAGGGTTCGGGGCTGTTGCCGTGACTACTAGCCTATCTGACTTGCCATTGCAGTGGAAAATATTAGCCAGGAGACAACTCATTTCTGAGACTCCAACGTGACAATAGTGATTTCTGCCAAACCTTCCCCTATTCCCCCACCCCGTAAGATTAAAACAAGACAGACGTCAAACTGTTCCTATCGTTGATTCTTGCAACATGTCCCAAATGGTAAATTGAATTTTCAAATGTCATTAGTAGAGGTATTTGAAGACATATTTGAAAGTTTTCACATACTTTGTTTTCCCCACCCGAAAGATAGGTTTTAAATTAAAGGACTGTGTGTATTTAAGAAAAAAAAAAGTTATCTGCTTCCTATACAAATTCTTTATATTTTTCAAAAAAATAAATGTCCTAAACTTAAAATATTTAAGTGAAAACCTTAGGATATATTCTGCAGAATAGTCTTATGTTTCTCCTTAGGAATCTAGTTTGGATGCTTCTTTCATTTCACATGGTTCAGGTCAGGTGATCAGAAGAGCTCTCCCAGTGTGTGCCAAGATCCAGGAGTCCTATGCTCTCCCTGCCCAAAGGATTGGGTTGACTGTTACCCTTGGAAAAAATGCGTGGTCTGCTCTAGTCATTCAGGATTCCCACTATGTCTGTTTTTTTTTTTTTTATTTTTTCCATCTTAGTTCAAGATAATGAAAAGGAAGCTATTAGCAGAAAGACATTCCTAGCGTAACCTGCAAATGAAGTTCTTATGGATGTCCCACTTCAGATATATAAGAGTGAACCCACTAATATCACTAACAAGTTTTGAAAATTCAGACTAGGGTATTTTGCTAAGCATCTGAAAAGACTTTTCTTCCAAGAACACTTACTGTCAGTGATGCTTTGGATAACCGCTACAGGGATTACGACATGGTATTTGTAAGACGATGGTGTGTTATCTATTTAGTTTACAGAGTGGTGTTTTTTTGGCATAAAAACACATGCATCATTAAAGCTATAAAGCCTTGCAAAACCCCAGGGTTGCAGTTCTCAACAGCAACATTTTTGGCATTCAAAAGGATGGGTCAGAACTAAAAAGTCTCCCAAGATCCAAAACTTTCACCGCAGATAAGTGGGTTGTGCTTGAGATATTTTGCTTGGCCTGGCTTGTGAAATGTAAGTTCACGAATGTAGAACCCTCTATCCCAGCAGCGTGAAGGATGGGGGTTCACAAAGAAATGATTCTGGCGCACGGGCGTCTGCAGGGTGTTGTTGGAGGGGTCAGGGCTCTCAGCCTTCCCCTCTCTGACTTTTCCTCGTGGAGACTCATGTTGGAGGTCCTTGTTTTTGGGTCTGAGTGAGGTTGAAGGCTGCATATGGGGTGGTGGCTGCAGGAGAAAGACTGTTGGAGTGACCCTTAGAATAGCAGGCCATCAGGATCACAGCGCATCTACGTGCAGCTTCTCAGGATGTCCAGATCAGGAGACAAAGGATAGTGAGCAAATTTGGATGACTCACCGAGGTGGGACAGGATGGAGAGGCTAATCCCTGTCAGCTCCTCAAGAGTACAAAGAGGCACATCCAAAACAAGCACATCATCACCAAGTTTGGAAGAATCCAGGAGACGTGAGAACCTCTATAGGTTCTCCTATAGCTGGCGCCTCCATAGCTGGCGCCTCTCATCCTCCGAGTCTCCACGAGGAATCCTGGGCTGGCCACCTGAAGATGAGCATGCTAGTGCCTGCGGCTGGGCTGGCTGCTTACGCACATCTCCATGCCTGTGAGTATGGGGAGGGCATGCGAGCGGCAATAGTTCTAATTTTAACACGAGGTAGTCTTGCTGTCCTGTAAAGTCCTGCTGCATGGTTGTGACACATCGGTGTCACACTAGGTGTTGTTTTCTACACTGGTGTAAAGAGGGAAAAGTAGTTGAGGACCCCCCTTTCCATCCTACTGTGATTCAGGGCTATGTGGATGTTGCAGCTTGCAACCCAGCTATGTCCAGCGGGAAGCCCGGCCTCAGCGCACTACAGGGGAAGCTTTGGCTCGGGAGGGAGTCATGAAAAAGGGGGATTCCCAGGGAGAAGGTCGGAGCTGCTCCCGGCGGTGGCAGGAGGGCACGAAGATGAGAGATGCAGAAAAGCTAGAGCTCTGTCCCAGCGCTGGCTGTGCTGGAGGCAGCCATGACACCGGGGTGGTCCCGGCACGGCAGCGAAATGCTCGTGTGGAGCCCGTGCAGGGGAAAGGTGGATCGGCCGTAGACGAGTGTTGTTGGGTAATTACAGTCAAATCAAAGTATGCGCCAAGTCTCCCCTTGCCCTCGAGGGCAAGGCTCCCCTCCACTTTTCATGTCCTTCAATACATAAAAATAAAGATCCTTTATGCGAATAGGAGCAGAAGGCACCTCCCCAAACATGTTTTTTAAAAAATCCCAAAAATAGACCCAAAGTCTCAACCAGAAGTGAACATAGCCAGGATTTCTGTGGAAAATGTCTGTCGCTGGAGGGGGTGGCGGCGGGGAAGGAATTCGCATGGGGGCTGCTGGGCGCTTTCCCTCGCCCCTGGCGCGGCCGGGCTGGCCGGTGGCAGCGGGAGCCTGACCCCGCCGAGCGAGCGGCCTGGCCTGCGCGCGGCCGGCCCCCCGGGATGTGCAGAGCCTCCTCCATGGGCTTCCCTGTCCTTCGGCTGACAGTTCTTGGCAGCTCTGGCGCAACGTGTTGTTAACAGCAGTTCTCCTAATTAATGGGGAACATGTGTGTGCTTCAGAAACCCTTTCTTTTTTCTTTTATTTTTCTTCTTTTTTTGGGGGGTGGAAATACCATAAAACTGTTTATATCCACTATAAAGAGGGGCAGAGGGGGAGGTTTACTATCTTCCTCTCCCAAAAGGTTTCCTTTACCTCAGATCAACCCATTTTAGGAACAGGCGCTTCTCTAATCCCTGGGTCTTTTCCTAAATGCTTTCACACATCTGCACCCCTCTATTCTGCATTCCTGCCATTCCATCATCTTGTCCTAATGAAAAGTAGCAGCATTGAGCCCTGCCAAATTCCTATTTTTTTAAAAAAATCCTGTTTATCAAAGAGAATTTCAGAAGTTTGTTGATGCTTTTTCCATTCATTTACTTGTTTTTTTTTAAAAAAATGAAGAAACTTTTGCTTTCCTAACTGTTTTCCCATCTTGAGTAATAAGAAGACACATGTTTATATACCATCTGCCACCAGCATGCTGTACAGATGAGCTGGCAGACTCATATGCAACCCACCTCGAGCCCCAAAATAAGGATGTTTTGTCACAGGTACCTTGCTGCATCATCTGCCACAGTTGCCAGCACAAGGTGTTTGAGGTTGGCTTAGGAACAAGCACAGGCAGAAGAGAGCGAAGTGTAGGATGTACCTGGAATGATGTATATTGCTCTTCCTTGAAGTTAGAGCTGTGTGGAGGGCTACATTGTTACCTATGGGAATAATCATCAAGAGGGAGGAAGAGAGCCCTAATCACCCTAGCCTCCTTGTGGGGAGGTACCTGTTTTCTACTCTACTTTGAAATAGAGGGACAAAGAAAAGTGTTGCAGGTGGAAGCCTGAGGTGGAGAAAGCTGGAGCACATGTGCCCTTTGAAGGTGCCAGCCACTAGAATGAAAAGCTGCTCCCATTCTGGATTTCCTGGAGATCTGCTTTGCAGTCCCTACATGTGGATGGTTTCTCATCACGGTCACACCTGAGCCTCTGCCTACCTTGCTCTGATGCTTTTATCTTCCCTGAGACTGGAGTATCATCCTGTTGAATCTTCTCCTGCAGCCCAATAGTGGTGTGATACTCGCCACTCAGCAGACAATACCAGCTCTATGGAGCTGTGCTTTGGACTTCAGGTTGCATGCATGCATTCGGAACTTGGAAAAGACTTACAGTATCCTTACAAATCTGGCAGGAAACTTTACCCTAACCCACATCCAAGTTCCTGGATACCGAGGAGACTGGATACAGGAAAGAATTTCCATTCTGATCTGGGGGAGAACAGTTCTGAACATGGGGAATACCTGAATCAGAGGAAAAAGGAACTTTTCCCACCTATTTGGTCTGCACTTCTTGAATTTTGACTGCCATTGTAAGGCATCTAGAGATGTGTGGGATTACCTAGGGGGAGCAGAATGATGAATAAGGTTCAGTATGCTGGTTTTGCTTAGGGCAGAGTTAAATCTTCTGTTTGCCAGGAGAACGTTATTTCTAGTGGTTTTGGCATTTTGCATTAACTCTGAAATACCACAGATAACAAATTTTCCTACATTGGTCCCTAAAGGAGAAAGAAAAAAAAAAAAGAAAAGGCCATTTGTGAAACATTGTCCTCTGTTTCTAGTGGAACACAGCAGAAAATTTGAGACCAAAGCATCAAGTGTTTCACTTCTCATCAAACCCATGGAAATGTCATTTTTTCCAGGTTTACCAGAGCCGCAAATATGTTCACATAAGCCGATACTACCAGTACAGCTAATGGACCATATCCACAGCCAGTGTTAGTTGGCATTGCCCCATGGTATACTCGTTACCTTAGCAGATTGCCAATCATGGTATCCTTTTCCAGATGATTTTCATGGAATTATGACAACTTATGTCCACAGAGGATTTGGCTAACTGAACTGACACCCGCCTGGAAGGACTTGATTTTGCAGACTTCTTGTCTGTACCTTATAAAGCAACCAGGAGAAATGGTTAAATGTTTCACCTCTGTGTGAGGCCCTCAGTAGGGTATTATGTGGCACTTTTCTCTATGGCAGTGCACTGAGTTTATGGTATATCTGGAAAAGCTGTGCTGTGAAGGCCTAACCTTAGGGAAGCTGCACTGAAGCATCATGGCAGCAATGTCTTGTTTTACAGAACAAATGCAGAAGGCAAGAAAAGCTGACAAATGAATGGAACGAGGAGAATCCTTAAGATGAAAGAAGAAATGGCATTGTTTTTGAATGTCTCTAACCGACCTTGTCAGAGATTACTGATCTGTGACAACCTTAAAATTCTATAGACACTGTTTTTCCCCTATAATTTGCCAAGACCTGCTGACTCACCAGTGTCAATAAATAAATAAATAAATAATCATCGTATACTATATTCTGAAAGACTTCTGGATAATCTTCCTTTACCATACTTAATTCATAAGCAATGGTTTTCATCCCTTCCTGTTTTGCAGGGAACAAGTTAGTCTTTCAGTACTTAGGTTCCCAAACTAAACCTATTGAGTTTCTCCTTCGTGCCTTCAAAGAAGTGGAGCATTCCTATGTGCAGTATTTGTGGTGCCTTCAGAGCTCCTGTTGTCCATTTAGAGCTTCTTTATCTACTGAAGGAAGGTTTCCGTGTTTGCCTCAGTTGTTTTGATGCAATCTCTCAATGAAGCCAAGAGCATAAGAGGCTTCCAACCCATCAGTGTGCACTTCCTTCCCCAACACTGCTAGTTTCGTTTTGCAAATGCATTTGGTTTGCGTACAGCTTTGAAAGAAATAACCTATCCAGCTTAAAATCTAATTTCTTCTTACTAACCCACTAGTAATTACAGTATTTCTTTTAGCAAAAAACACCTTTTAGTGGATAGTGGTGTCTAAGCTAATAGTGTTACAAACTTCAGGTTAACTAAAGCTCTATTTGCTTTTAGATAGCAGTCCACTGCTCTGTTGTAATGTTGCAAATTGCAGGAAGAAAGACAAGAGGAAAATACTGCTAGTGGGACCCTTGAATTGAGAAAGCCATAGCATACTAGCCCTCAAAAATTCCCACAGGAGAGTCAAGGTTCACCCCAATGATGAACAGCCAACACCATTTTGGATTTTCCAAGACTGAGATGACATCGGAGGCCTCTCTTACTCTCTCAATACATAGCTGGCTGACACTGCTAGGTATCTCTGTCCCAGCCGAGGAGGAATTCAGCTGCAGTAATGGAGCTCGTGTCCCTTTGGAGCATGCTCAGCTGGGGTTGTGTTATAGCACATTCTCACCAAGTCTTTGTTCTGGCTTGTTTTGGCTGTGCTCACAGCTATACATACCATTTTTTTTCCCCGCTGGATGCTATCTTTGAACTTCACATTGCCTTTCTACTTCAATTCTCTTGACGAATGGCTCGCTTAAATCTATGCATCCGCATGGGCTTGGTCTGTTTCTTTCTGCTTTGCATCTTAGCCACAAGTGGGGCTGCAGCTAGGGGCTTCGACAGACATCTTCAAAGCAACCTGTTTTGCTCTTCAGTCCAAAATCAGTTGTAAGTTATTCTGTGGCCAGCCTTCTTTGTGCAGTCTCTCCTTCGGAGCATATTACTTATATGTTTCTTCTTTGCGGGGAGAGAAAAGGCATTCCTCTGATTCCTGGCCTGATGTATCAGAGTTAGCTCTCCTCCCTGCCAAGTAGATCAAGCACCTCAGAACTAGCAGCTGTCAGACATAATGCTGCCTGTCTGACTCTTTCCACAGCTATCCTACAGCTTTTTAGGTGGAGCATGGAGCGCTGTAAAAGCTTTCTGCAATTATCAGGACTTCAGTCTTGGTAAAACATCTGACTGCTTTGTTCACCCACTGACTATAATTTTTTACTGTAGTGTTCAGCAACCTTCTCACGCTTACGTAGTCTTTAAAGAAATCTGTATCTTCTTCCAACAGCATCAAAAAACAAACCAAAACTCTGACATCCTGTAAGTATAGGTACCCTTTAGATAGGTAGGTATAGGGGCTCTCTGAGGGCTGGGCATAGCCCATCTGGACATGATTAGGATGGTGGAGGTAGCACCTGGCATTAATAAAAGAAAAAGGAAGCAGTAGGAAGGGCTTTGGGGTGGCCTTCTATGAGGGAGGGAATTAGGGCTGGAAGTGTAGAGGAAGAACCTGGAGATGAAGGGGTTTTTTTTCCTAAGAAGAGATAGAGCGCTTTTTTTCTGAAGGTTTTCATGAATGAGGACTGATGAGGGCTGTAGTTAGTAGAGGTGTTAATATGCTGCTATCTTAAGCTGGAGTACATAGGTGGATGAGAAAAGAGTAGGGATGAGATCTGTATAAATGTACATTTGTCTGAAGGTGAAAAACCTTAAATATCAATAGAGAGTCTTGTCTGTCTAGGAGACCGGCATGAGTCTCTGGTGATGGCCTGCAGGCTGAGCCACAAGAGATGATCCCTAGGTAAAGAGCTTCAAGAACACTTTCCTAGGAGGCCGCTGGTGGTTGATGGTGCAAGAAGCTATGGAAGAACATGAGGAATAACAGAAGTTGTGAGAAATGCAGATGAGGTGCTCAGGGGATGATTTAATAGGCATGGTGTTGAAGGGCTTAGGGTTAGATTTTATGATCTTGAAGGTCTTTTCCAACCATAATGCTTCTATGATTCTACACATTTTTTAATGCATTGCAATTAGGAGTTATGTACTATGAGGAAGCTCTGAGGCTGTATCCTTACAAAAAAAAAATAAAAAAGGGGGAGGAGAGGAGGGACCGGACCCAAATCCACAACCCATCAAGTGGTCATGTAATAACACATTGCAAATGGGTTCACGAGGGGATTTCAGATGACTTAATAGTATATAACGGCCCATAATGCTCAAGTGACTCATTGCCTTTGCTATATCTGTTCAAGCTCACCATGTTGAGTAAGAGATATTTACCATCAAAAAGAATCTAATAAAGTTCAGTTTCTTTTAAATAGCCTTGGCACATCTGAGAAATATGGCATAGCTTGTGCTCGCAAAACATCTCAGCCCACTCTGTAGGGCTCTGGTAGAACTTACAAGCAGATCAGAATCCTTCAAAAGCTAAGGAGCTAAAAAGCTCACTGAGTCTTAGTGAGCCTCATCTTGAGTCTGCTGCAAGAGAAATCCAGGTAAAGCCTAACTGGTTTTGGATAACGTTGTGCATGAAAGTCCTCAGTTTGAATAGGATTTGTCTACAGGGCTAGAATGAAAAAGCAATACAGAAAATACCCTTAGCTCTTCCTAAAGGGAGATAAATTAACAGATGATTTCAGGTAGGAGCATGGTAAGCTCAGGTGCATCTCCTACCTCCTCCTGTTAGCTAGGAGAAGGGTTTGCTGGATTTGTTGACTATGGCTGTTGGAGAATTAATACTTTTGCTGTACCATGCCTCGCACATGTCAACCACTGCCAATATCTGTCCTCTTCGCAAAGAGGTTGGTGTTCTCTTGCACACTGCATGAGCTTGATTACGTGAGAGGGTGACCTCAGTATAGGGTAGTGACACTGCCTGATGCAAACTGAGATCCAGTATATCCTTCCTCTCCCTTCTGATTCTTAAATCCATTTACCTATATTTCATAGTGTTATTAGTAAATTAGCAATAGCTATTTTGTTGGTGGTGTTAATAACAATAATAGCACTGATGACATTACAGTGAAGAGTGCAAACCACATCAAAAGTTTGTCATGCAAAGTATTACATACACACACATCAGTAAAGATGCTCTGATCTGGAAGCTGGTGGCTGTGGAAACAAACTTTCTGAAATCACTTTCAGATGGATGGTTTTATTTTTATAGCAGAGCCCAAGCTGAGCTCTGTCAGCTTGCCTCTTTCCAGGGAACCCTTCAGATGTGCAGCTGAAGTGAATCGTCACAGGTGATCCTTAGCTCTTCACTATTCCCAGAGTTGGCAGTTTCACTCTGAGGTCAGTGTGGGCCTTGCCTGGGCAACAGTTAAGTGTCCCCTCAGGATTTGGCCCTCCCTGATTTTGGAGGAAATTGGTGCGTGGGGCAGGGGTGGTTTGTTTTGTTTTGTTTTCTGTTGGTGAGGGTGCATGAGAGGCTTGATAGAAAACTTTCACCCTCTGCTCTCTTCAGTTACCCTTTCTGTGAAAGGTAACAGATGCACGTTCTGACGCTAACATCATTTGAGCGCCTAGAGAGGAAAAACGAGGACCTGAGCAATCCAAACTTAAAGGTTAGTTTATTTCAAATGGTTTTGTGACGTCAATAGGCGACGATATATATAGCAAAATATTTTTCCTCTTTACCACAGGGCCTTTAAAAGGATATCTTTGTTGTGTTAGTTGCCATAGCAGTGACTAGCAAGGATATATATGCCTATGTATATATATATATATATAAAATATATGTGTATATATGTATATATAAATGGAGGGATTCCCCTGACCCTGGGGTTGTGTTGGCTTACTGTGTATTTCTGTGGCTGCGCTTCCTCTTTTTTTTCCCCCTATTTCTTGTACTTCTCTATCCTCCAAAGCACTACGATACCTGTGAAATGCTGTAAAAGGGGAAAATTAGTGTTTTCAAGCAAGTTTTTTGAAGCTCTGGTGCTGTCCCACGTTACAAGACTCTCCTGGTTGGCAGTTATCTCTAAAAGCAGGTAGCAGTGTCTGCCTGGGCAGTGCAGACACCTTCGCTGTGCCTGGGTGATTCATGCGCAAAGCAGAAAATGGAGACTTGAGAGGCGATGCGACTCTATAAATAAATTAGAAGGCCGTCAGTAGTAAATGTGCTGTTTACTATTTAGATCACTTCACATGTGCCCAGATTGTGCTGAAAGGCCTCTGACATATTTAGCTCATCCTCACCGTAGAATAGATTTTATCTTGGTGCTCATGTTTCAAAACTGTTCCTCCCTTTCAGCAACCTACTAACATACTCCAGAGATCTTCCTGTCTGTGGTTTCTGTCATGTTCCTGTGCTGCCTTTTACCCTAACCGGCGGCCTGTCTAGCCTAAGCTCTGTGCCCTATTCACAGCCTGACTTTGCTCTAGACCTGAAATGGCCTCTGAGTATAGCCCTTGGGTGGTGAAATGCCTAAGGAGGGTTTCTTGGTCTCCTCTAAACCCAGTTGAGTTGTCATCTAAATTTGTGTCCCTGTTCTATTCTTACATTGTACTGTATATGCTATTCTTGCCCTGGCCCCAAAATACTTGATAAGCGCACAAAACGGCATGATCACATCTGTGATGTGCTGTTTGCTTGCTCTCTTTTGTATTTGTAGTGATTTATGCACCTGTTCTTTTTTTCTTTCTGGTAGAGTAGCTGGTAAAGAAGTATTTTCCCATGGGATAGGGAGAGCTTCCAGATGTGTTTTGTTCACACTTTGTTTAAAATGTGTTGGACTATAAAACCTCTCCAGTCCAGAGATAACTAGGAAGAAAAACTTTTTGACCCCTTCAAGGGGAATGGAGGAGTCTGTAGGCAATTGTCTCTTCCTTCTTAGCGGTCACCGACTGGGATGATTTGCCAAGGTCTCCCAGCCTTTAATTAGCTTGCTGGGGGAGAAAGTGGGTGGTTTTAGTGCAGGGATGAAACTTAAGTCCCCTGTGCTGCAGTTTTATCTCTGATGCTAATCTTATATTCCTGACCCTGCAGCTTTTCTCTCACCTCCCTCTCTGCTCCTGCAGTCACTCAGTGGGAAAATCCAAACAGGTAGTTGCAGAGAGCATTGGAACAGGCTGCCCAGGGAAGTGGTGGAGTAACCATGCCTGGCAGTGTTCAAGAAACGTGTGGATGAGGCAGTTAGGGATGTGTTTTAACAGGCATGGTGGTGATAGGTTTATGGTTGGAGCTGATGGTCTTGAAGGTCTTTTCCAACCGTTACGATTCTAAGAGGGGTGATGTCTCTCTTGGAGCTGCCTCTAGAGTGGTAGTTCCTTTACTCTCTGAATATCATTTGCTTAGTACATGTCAACAAACCACAGGGCAGTCCTGAACATGGCATGGGTACGTGATGTGGGGACAAACTCCTGCCTCAGGGTTTTCTGGGCCTGGGCAGAGTAAGAGGAATGGGGAAAAGAAGGGACACTTCTACCAGAACAAGTACAGGAATATCTGTGTTTAGATTATTCCCAAAACATGCTCCGAAATCTTATGTGTGTGTTGAAGCTGGGAGTCAAACTGGACTTGGCCATAGGTTGGTGAAGGAAGGGCTTATGTATAGAAATACCAGGGAGGAGACTGGAAACCTTAATGAACCATGTGAACCAGCCTACTTTTTGTGTTTTTGTTTGAACTTTTGCTTTCCTATATGTTTGGCTTTTTTTTTTTTCCTCCAATGATTTTCAGAATTGGGGCTTTTTCACTTGACCTATCCAAACCTATGTGTTTTGCATCAGTGTAGTCAGCTGAAGTTCAATTTTCCTCTCTTTGCGTGTTTGTTGTTACCAACAAGTAGGATGCTGGAATGGGAACTTGGCTAGCTATTGCATTGATGACAAACGAAAGGGAAGCAAACACAGCTTGCTTGTCTGCAGCTACAGTGGTTCAGCAGGGCTGGCAGTAGTAAAAACATGTTATTTGTTGATTAAAACACACCACACCAAACTCTGAAAGGATCCTAGACAAGATCTCAGTATAATCATCTGCGTGCCCTGCCTGCACCTTCAGAAACCTCAGCCTGTGCTGACTTAACCTGGAGAAATTGAAATTGTACACAGTTTCTATTAGGCCAGGCCATGGCAGTCTCTACAAAGCAGCTCTAAATACTCGATGGTCATGAGGAGCAAATCAGGATGTGCCATTTGTCAAGGTGGTGTCGTGCATATGTGGCACGTGCTTTGGGCCTTCTCAGCCTAGTACCCTTTGTGTGTCCAAATGTTTCTATAGTCTTTATTTGTATAGTCTTTATTTGTATACTTATGCACGTATATATGTATGCATCTGTATCTTTGCCCCAAGTTACCAAGCAGCAGACGACTCCAGGGCATGTTGGATAGGAAGGAGAAATTACGGCACTAACAAGGCTGTCCGTGTGTCCACGCATGTGTGTTCTAAGGAATAATGTGACTGTGGGAGCCTGCTGAGAAGTGGCTGGCACACCTCTGCTGGGAGAATGCCCAAACTTGCATCTGCCTCGTCATTCCTGGAGACACATGAAGCTACTCTAGCAAAACTCTGCAGGAATGGGCCTGGAGAGAGCAGCAATACATGAGTCTGGTGATGATGGCGGTAGCTAGAATAGTAAGAGACGGTCTTTGGCCCATAAAGTTGGTGGTCTATGTAGCCAAGAGATACGGGATGGCAAGGGACATGGAGACGTGACTTTTCCATGGTTATGTAGGGGGGATAGTGGGGTAGTCAAGAATGGTGGCCTCACTCCCAGGCCAATCTGAACAACGTGACTGCATTCCTGTCAGTAACAGGAGCCGCACCAGACCTTTGCCAAGAACTGGCTTGCCTCTGCTCTGAGTGGTCGCCGTTTTTGAGGTTTGGGGGAAGGAAAAGACATCAGTTCAACAGTGAATAAAACCCCTTTTTTCTAGGCTTGCCCAGAAGCAGAGGTACTAATAGCACTAGTGTTGGTTTTCTTGATTGCCTGAATTTGCCAGGAGGTAGAAAAGCTTTAACGCTCCTTGTTGCTCCCCTTGCTTGTTGTGGCAAGGGAAATGGTTCTCATGAAGGTGCTACCTCAGTTCTGAAGCTTTCCAAGAGCAGGGTTTCTGAGCTGAGCTTACTATATACGCTGTCGTGGGGAAGCAAGACAATAGCAAAGTTGGCTCCTTGCCACTTAGAAAGGTTGTTTTGATTAGTCAAAGCTTCCCAGCTGGTGGTATTATCTTAAGTAGTCTTCATCTCATTCATTCATTCACTGGATTATTTTTTAATTATTTATTGATAATAAACAGCAGTGTCCTCTCCCTTGAGCATGAAGTGACAGACCCTCTGTTGCTTTCAATACACAGATTAAATGGATTGATGCAGAGTGCATGGATGTTCAGGTCACTGGTCCAGGCTCTGAACAACAGAGCCCATTTAATTTCAAGAGCTGAATCTCTACAAAATATTCACAGCAAAATCCCAAACTAGGTGCAATAAACTTAACACCAGCCAAGTTTGCAAACCTGGGCTGAATTGCAGGAAAGCCCTGGGCCAGGTTTTGAAGAAGCCTTGGGCCAGGTTTCCAGTTAGCTCAAAGCCACATTTCTAAAAAGGCTCCTGATCAGATTTTGATCTTCCCCCAGGCTGTGCTTCAAGTGATTTCCACCAGCCAGGATTTAAGCACGCAACTGCCAAGTCCCAAGGCTGTTCATGCCTGGATAGTGCTTATGCCCAGGGGCAGGTTTGAAATGTGTTGAGGTCTCTGCCATGAGCAGGGCCCTGGGGAGTGGGGACTTGGCCCAGGTAGGAGCCTGGTGAGGGGCTGAGCAGCCCTGAGGTTCCCCTCTAGAGCGCGGTGGTTTCATGTTCATGGGGTTGCAGCGCTTGGCATTTTGGGCTGCATTTCATGCCAAGTTTTTGAATCCAAGAGGCCCGCAGGCCTTGTGGACATGCAAAACCACCAATGTAACAAAAATTGGTTTAAAATTGATTTAGTCAAAAAAAAAATTTCAAACCACCATGTGGAAACATTTAAAACACTCGGTTACCAAGTTTAGCTAAATGGAAGTAAGTGTATTTAAATGTGTCCATACAGAACACTGGCTCTGGAGAAAGTAAATCTAATTACCATGACTTTTAATTAAACCAATAGAGCTTTGGTTAAATAACCAGCATTGAGTAAAATGTGCCAAAACAGATATCCCTATTTTAGACTCAGAAATGCCAAGAGTCTTCTAGTCACCTTTACAGACTTTCCCAGACACTTAACTACTGTTTTTAGGGCGTAGGTGATGAGGTCCAGGGCCTTGAAGATCCCTACTAAAGCGTCTAAATACCACTGATCTCAAGGAGGATCTAATGCCTTTGAGGATCTTGGCTCGCTGAGCTCATTCCTATTAACCTGAGGGGAGGTTCATGCTCTTCTCGGACAGCTGAATAATTTTGCCTGACCTGTGGGATCCCAAATGACTTAAGCCTGGCAGCAGTCATGATATATGTATGTGCGCATATATATATGTATGTATGTATATTTTTAGGCTTTGAGGCTATGGAGTTTTGTACCCAAAATATAGAGGGGGGAAATGCACCAAAATTTAAGTTACCCAGTCCTCCCTTAGTGTCCTTGTCATGGGCTCTCAGAACTGTCTCCATGTGCAGCTACACTGTTCAGGGCTTAGTTGATCTTGTATGATATCAAGTCTGCTTAGGTAGAGCAGCCTTATGCAGTTAAAGGTTGGGTGGCTGCCCTGACTTCGGTTTAAGCCGGGATTGTTTTTGTTTAGCCTGGGTGACTTCCAGTTGAATAAAAAACGCTTCGTAGTTACCGCACTAGTTCTAGCTGAACTGAATCACCAGTTGCAGATTTCCAGGTACCTCCGTCTAGGTCCCAGCAATCTCGAGGGAGCCAGTTTTCATTCCCTCTGTTTTCCTCCTTGACGTGATGCTGGCATCAACCTGTGAGCCAAGTCTGTGCTCTGGCTGGCAAAAAGTCTCTGCTGCCCCTGTCTCCCTCTCGCCTCTGCCTGCGAGCTCGGCCACGCGCCCAAATGCGTCAACCTCCAGCGACACCATCCAAAGGTTTTGCATGGGCCGGCTGTGCACTGAAACAACTTGAGGTGAAAAGCCCAAAGGGGGAACTCCATCCTGAATTCCCCACGTATAAGTAATTTGGGAAAAGAGATTGAAGTGGGACAGAGCCTCTCTCTTTTCTCCCCCTCCTCCATGGCCCCTTTCAGAAAATTAGGGGGCCCCTCTCCATGGAGAAACTGTTGAAAATTGCACACTACTTTCCCTTCCCCTTCCTCCTGAACATAGCCAGAACAGCAATATACATTTCTGAGGTTTGGCAGCAGCATCTGAAAGCGTGTTTTTTTTGCCAGAGAAGGACTGGCTGATGGGGGCCAAAGTGCATGTGGGCTTGGGGGGCGCGCAGGGAAGGGAAAGGAAGGCACCTGTGCCCTCCCTTCCCGCCACTGCTCTTAGGGATCCTATTCCCACTGTTTCCCTCCAGTGCTGGATTATTGAGTTTATCTCTATTCCCTGGGCTGTATCCTCGACCTCTGGAATGAGAGCCGTCGGCTGAGATTTGTGCCTGAACTCCGGTTTCATAACAAAAGCAGAAACGGTTGTTCTTGCGACAGACCTATTTTGGATTGAACGAAAACATGAACGGCCCATGTGCGGTCCATACACCAGAGAAATGATGTTAGCTCAGCCTCGTACGGAGCTAGCCACGATCCTGGTTTATGTTAAACTTTCCCTATTGCGATGTCACTGCCTCTGCTCTCCCAGCGCTGTTTCCATCCACCTCCCGTCTGGCTGCCGTGACCTCAGCGCTGGTAACTCGCAAAGGAAAGCGGCGCTTCAGTTTTTCTTACTGCTCTGTCAAGGCTCCTGTATGAGAGGCTCTGTGGTGCCAGCCACCAATGTGGTTAGTACATATGCACATGCTCAGTGCAGTACTGAAGTGGTATCTCTAATAAGAAAAAAAGGAAATTTTTTCTCTTTCCTTTCAAATCTTTGAATGAAAATTTTGAGAAGCTAAAAAAAAAAGAACCTGAAATCCTAAGTGTTTTTGTAGCTCAAAAGCTGAAAAATTATTTCTGCTGTTTCTTCCTGTGCTCCTCCCTTTCTCTGAAAAGGAGAAGGAAGAGAAAAACAGAGGAGGATAACAAGGATCATTCCCTCCTCTCCTTTACAAAGGTTGCAAAACATCAACCCATAAAACGAAACTGTCTTGAACATTTTATTAGAGTAAAAACAAAAGAAAAATAGACAATGAGGGATGCTTTATTAGAAAGAAAACTTATTTAACAAAAAATCCAGAATTGTTTCCTTTGTTATATGTTCATATAGGGCACAGACATGTCTCTCTGGTCCACTTTTGAACAGCATCTGGGACGTGGAGGCTCTAGGCCATGCCGAAGCCCTCTGAATGCTGCAGCCATATGAATGATGGAAATTAATTCCATGTTAGCTTACAAAAATCCCCTTATTGCCTGCAATTATAATGCAGAGCATAAATACGTTCACTTAGATTGCAGTTGGAGCTGATGAAGGTGGCAAGGATGCTCTCCCATTGCAGCGAGCTGTTGCCGCAGACTTACTTTGCTAACCTTCCCCTCAAGCCCATGGGCACAGGGGTAGCTGGAGCTCTTCCTGCTGCCCTGGGAGTTCAAGCCCCTGTGTGAGGAGCTGCAGCTACCAGTGTGGGAGAGGAGAGAGGGGCTGCTGTTGTTCATGTTTGTACATGGCTGGGTTCCACTTTGGCAGATGGGAGAGACTGCAGTCTGAAAGCTGTGGGCTGATAAGTGGTTTTTGAGAGATAAGATATGAAAGACTCTGTAATTCTGGATGAGAGTGTTGACTAGTTTATGTGTGTAAGTCCAGATGTTCAGAAAAAGGAGCTGTTCCAGCCAGTCAGCTGTGTGTCTGCTCGCATACGCGCGGCTTGAGGTGCTGGGGGCACTGCGAGAGTGGCGGAGGGCTCCCATGGAAGCACGGGGACATCTGAGTGATGCCCAGCCGGTTCCATTTCCATTTTGCTCTGACTCAGCCATGTGTTTTGCTGTGCCGAGCCAGATGATTTCTGAAGCTGGGACTTCAAGCAAAGGCAGAGCTCAAGCTGGCAGAAAAGGGGAGGCCTCGGAGCGTTTGTGCCCTGAAGACACTGTGACTCAGACACACCTCTGAGTCACAGGGTCTGCCTTGCTAATCCCAGGGGACAGTGATTTCCTACTGGCCTAAAACAACAGTAAATCCTACCCACACAGTGTTGACTTGGATAGCTCGGCTGGCTGGAGAGGCCAGAGGCTCGGATATAGCTTCCCTGATTTCTCTGCTCTTTCCCACCTCCGTAATGAGGAAGGCAGACACTTAATTCTCTGCTTTCATCAGATGGAGCTAAGGCAAATGTGGTCATTCCAAAGCAGAAAGGGAGATGTCCCTATCAGGCTCTGGGAACAAGTCCTCCCAGTATTTGGTATTTGGTTATGTAATTAGTTTATCAGCAAAGCTGCATAAGTGCACCTACTCCACAGAATGCTTTCCTTGCAGAGAGCAGCCTCTCTTCAGAACAGCTGGTCTAGTTAACTGGTGTTAAATGGTAATCATAGTTCAAGGAGGGCTGCATTCAACTGGAAGAGTATCTTATCAGGAGCCCATGTCCCAAACATATAGTCACAGCTTAAGCACTCTTTTAGGAAGAGGCAGATCTAGGGCCAGGTTCCCAGCATCCATCATTTGGGAGTAGCTTCCCTAAAACGGATGTAGCTATATTGATTTAATTAGGGTGGGAGATTAGACCTGCCTATTCTGCAAGAGCATGAGCTATTAATGTCCAAAGCTTTTCCAAGTAGGTAAACCTTTTTAAAGTCATGAGCGAAGACAGGAAAGCAGATATGCCATTGGATTTGTCTGGGCTCTGTGCGTTTAGGGTAGATGAACTGGCTCATCTAACCTGACTCTGTTTAGCTAATATTTGAATAGAAGCAAGTAAACTTCCGTACTTAATGTAGCCTTTTTGGAACCAAGTTTCTGTGATTCAGTTGCTCATGTCTCTAGAGGTGAATTGCCAATGGGTCCCTTCATTATTTTGGTCATTAGACATAATCAGGTTTATTTCATATGTGCCAAGGGGATGTAGTCACAGACTTCAGGTGTCTAAGCAAGGTAGCTGGGCTTCCTCTTCAGTCTGTCAGGTGGCATGAGCCTCTGAGAAAGCATCTCAAGCATTTACACTTTGAAGTAGAATGGCTTGTGTGTTGGAGATGTGTGTCTACATTGTAAGTATATGCCTAGTGAAGAATAAGGTCAGCTGTGTAGAAACCCAGTGGGAGTGTGAAGGAGGTAAAAACCAGACAGAAGCTGAGGCGGAGGGATTGTGAGGGAGGGAGAGGACTGAAACTGGGTGCTGGTCAGTCCCATTAGAGCTGCAGGAAGCCTTTGTTCCTGTAAGTTGGTATCTCTAGTAGGTTCCTCTCTGAAATATGTATGTGTGAGGAGAAGGGCACTGCCTGGGGCCTAGTGAGTGCTCAGCCATGACTCTGGGCTGAGGGGAGAAAAGTGCCTTTAACTTTGTTCTGATCCAGTGCCCAGATAGAATAAGGAATAGTGTTTAGTCATAAAAGTGACCTGTTCATCTGCTGTACAAGCTCAAGATGCTACATCTGCATGTCCGTCCTATGGCAGTAGGTGACCTACACCTTGAAATCCTCCTTACCTGCTGCAGGCTTTCAAACATCACCAGCAGCTACAGCTGGACCACGTCTCAGAGGAGCACAAACACAGTGCTTTTCTGTTCCACATTACAGCTTGGGGCCACCTCTGTTGCTCTTAGCACACATTCCTAGTTCTGATTCACAGTGGCATCCCTCTCTGCTTCTTATTCATTACCCAAACATCTTGGCTAGCACAGGCCTATTAGTGGCTTTGGCCATTTGGAACAAATGGCGGAATCTTATGGTAAACCCAGAGACACTTTATGGAGGTGTAATATCTTGGGTTTGGTTTCCATTGCAATTTTATAGCATAGAGGCCAAGAACACATCAAAGAAAGAAAATCTGGCAGTGAGCACCAACCCCAAATTCATTACACTCACAATTAGGCTGTTAAGAAGAGATAATAAAAGAAGCAAAAGTATATGTCCTCTTCAATTGCTGTTTGCTGAGATTTCTTCTTTCCTGTGGTGTGGATGCTTGGGCACATCTGAAGCATCATTTCATTAAAATTCTCATTAAAATTCTGGTTGCATCAAAGAGCTTTGGCCGGTCCATGTGGAAGGCGTATGGCTTTTGTGCATCTTCTTTCATCGCTGACCTCTTTTTTTCCACCATTTCGCCTCAAGGTTTTTTCTCCTCCTTTGTGTAGTTTGTGATCAATTAAACAGCAAGTACATATCAGTAAGATGCAGGTTGGTTGCTTCCAAGTGTCAAGGCCAGTGTCTTAGGAAACTGAGGTAAAGCAGAAGAAGCTTCAGTCGCCTTTGCTTAGGGATCTCTGCTGCTGATCTATGGTCAGGATCATTCCTGTGGAAATGGGAGCAGAGCAATAATTACTAAGCTATACACATCAACAAAGAAAATCAACAGCTTGGTTGTAACTTGGGTGTTTGGATGACAAAAAGTTGCATCTCAACAACTCCTGTCAATGGCTTGTTAAAGTGGCAAATCTCTCTTGCATTTTGTACCATTACTTCCCACGCTACTGAGTATGGATGGTAGCAGGAGCAACTGAGGACCTGCACGGCAAAAACATCCATGAAGAAATCTGCTACTGAAATTAACTACTCGCAGAAATAGTTGCAGATGACTTCATCTTTCTCGCCTGAGGTGTTTAAAAAAATCTATATTTACCAGCATTTTATTTATGGTGCAAACGCCTAAGTAAAGATTTAATCTTTTAGAGAGAGTGAAAGCGTTCTTACAAATAAACAAACAAGAATCCCATCTTTTAACCAACATTTTTTTTCGGTGTTTTTTCATGTCTTGGAATGAGAAAAATTCCTTTGGTTGGTCAGGTAAATGAGGATTTCCTTCTTTCTCACTTTCCCCCAAAAAGCTTCAGGAAGCTTGTCTTTATTTGAAACCTGATAAAACCTGCAAAAAAATTCTTGAGAGTTCTATGGATAAGACCCAAGCTATTAACAAATGGGTCTAGCTTTGGTGGGTGAAGAACACTAAGAGGAAAAGCTACCTATTCACAGAAAGTACTAAATATCACAATAGAATTGTGTCCATCTTCTGGGACCTGCGAGGATGCCCTGAACGTGAGTATGATACCTGGAGGGAGATAAGGTTGTGGTTAGTCCTCGAGAAGCTTCTCCATGTAAATGGTGTATTCAGATAAGCTCTGTCTTCACTAGTGGGTTGGGGCTGCACCTCATCTTCTGGCCTCCTTATGAGGCCATACACCATCTTTGGCTCTTCCTCTTCTCCTGCTTGCATCCTAGATGTCATGAGAAGGAAACCTGTGCATGGGGAGTGAAAGAACTGGGGCCTGCTCCAGCTGTGTCCTCTGTCCTGGATGTCTGTGGTCATCGTGGCCTTGGGATATGTTCTGTCATGGGCCTGCCATGCAGTTTAGATATAGTCTTAACACACCCATCTCTGAGTCAAGGGACAGTCTGTTCTTTTTAAATACTGTGACAAAAGCGTCACAGATCCACTGCATGAAACATGTTGGGTAACAGTTTCCTTAGTGGCTGAAGCAACGCACAGAATTTGTTAGATCTTACTCAACAAAGAAAACAAGTGATCTGTCTCTCTCTCTCTGTGACATTCCCTCCTTAGCTGTGACCTTGTTGGTAAGAGCTAGCTTTGTCTTCTCTTGGAATGGTATATGCTGAAGTCTTACTAAATAGTACATAAAAGCTAAGAGGAGGTGTTATTCCAGGGAAGTTGTAAGATTTCTATTTTTTCCCCTAATTTATCAGATAATTTCATATGGAGCTACAGCCTTCACCTCTTCCCTAAGAAGCCCTTGCTTGGTGGCTGGAGATCAGGATGCTGATCTGAGATATGAGCCTTCAAGAACAGCCAGTGACTAAATTGCTGGGATGCAGTCCTGGGTACCACACTGGCCTGTCAAACATTGAGCCTTCCACCCTTGTGCCTTGGATTGCAGGGGAAGGGAACTGGAACATATTCTGCATGGGGCTGAGCGCCTGCAGGGCTGGACCTTTTGGGAGCTGAAGCATAGTCTTGTCACCTAGTCTGGATGTGGCTCCTTGAAGGCCTGCAAGATAGAGCTATTTAGGAAATAAGTTTCCTTCCCCACTTGTTATCCATTTTGCCTTGAAAGGCAAAACTTTGTTTGAAAAGCTTTATTATTATTATTATTAGTAGTAGTAGTAGTATTAGTATTAGTATTATAGAAAACCTTCCCCTATGGAGGAAGACAAAAATATTTCTACAGAAGGTTTTCAAACTTTCTGCCAGGAAGCACCTTCTTTAGACATGCCTGAGTGACCAATCAGCTGGCAAAATGGTTTCCATTCTCCCCTCTCGGTCTGCATCACCATTTTGCTGCTAAGAGACAACGCATGCTCGGAGAAGATTTTGTCAGCTGGGTTACAGCAGTGCTGGGAACTAAGAACAATCCCTTATTGGGAAGACATTTCGAAATCGGCCCCTCATATGGTGATAGTCGAAAGCTTCCTGATGGACCCATAGGCACAGCTTTTCTGCTGCATGTTTCCTGGACATAGCTGTGCCCACAGCAAGGTGATGAGGTACCAAGGCACCTCCTACTGTGACAACAGCCCAAATTTTAGCCTTAGTAGTGCGATTATTAAGCAGGTGGAAGTCTTGCTTCTTTCCATTTGTAATGTCTATGCTAGAATATTTTATTAATGAAATCACAGATGTTTATTACCTACTAAATGATCTCTCTCTCCAACAATCTCTGAGGGTTATTACCACAAAGACTTGCACAACAGATGTTAAAAGCCATCGGTTTAAATCAACATATACTTTTATTAAAAACAAAACCGAATGTTTTTTTTCTAATCCCTACATTCCAGTCACTAAAGCTGAGATAATCTTCTGGAGAAGCTAATGGATATAGTTAATAGCTGGGCTGAATTTATAAAGGGCTTGGGGAGAACAAATAGGACAGCAGAGATAACGCTGAGCAGGAACAATGAGGGTAATCAGTTGGATTTTACTAGCAGAACTTTAGTTGTGCCAGCCGTTTCATCCATTTGAGATAATGCGCCAGATGATGTTGGATATTTGTATTTATTCTTTGCACTTCTTGTGACTCAGGATCCCAGATTTAAAGTGTTTAAGCAACAATGACACGGTAAATGCGTGTTTATTACTGGCCATTTCTTACTCCTTGGGTTTTGCTACAGAAATCTAGACAGGCTATTGTTTGTGATCAGGTTTTTGTAAGGTGATACTTTTGTAAAGGTAAGCAAAGATCTAGAACCTCCAGTCTAAGTCTGTGTGTTTGTTTTTTCCCCACCCACATATAAATGGAGCTTCCCAGAATATGTTGTCTAGATCAAGTGTCTCTGATGTAGTGATGATTGCATAGAATAAGTTTTTTTTTTTCTTAATTATGTCAGTGGGTGAAAAGTTTGTGGTCCTGACTGTGTAGAGCCCTGCAGTTTGTGTGGTCACTGAGTTTTAAGATAATAGCTATATCCTAACAAATTGAAACAATCACAATTTTACAGTGTCAGTGGTCTTGTATAGTCTGTACTAATGTTCTTATTGATTCAAAATGAGCAAGGCCATCAGAATCATGGTTCTGGACTTGCATTCCAATTTCCACAAAAAAAAATAAGTTTTCAGTTCAGACTTATGTATATAAGTTATTTTCTCATAACATCTTCTATAAGCTGTCATGTCTCCAACTGATCTAAACTCCAAAGTCAATTCTAGTATGTAGACTTCAGTGGAAAGTCATTAAATAAAATAGATCTTGTGACATTTCATCAGGTATTGGAGAAGGATTTTCTCCAAGAGGTTGGTTTCCTGATGCTTCTTTTTTAACTTGCTGTGAGTCATGTCCATCATCCAGGACTAGGAGTGGTGCCTTTGGCACGTTTCAGAGTACTTGGTTTGGAAATAACAAAGCTATGGTTTCTGCCAACGGTGTAAACTGAAGAAGTGCAGAGCACTCCTTCCTATGGCTTCAGGTTGTCCCAGGGGGTGGCATGGCAAATGCACCTCACAGATGCCAAAACAAGGAGGAAGCATTTTAAAATGAGGGTGTTCTTCCCACCTCCTGTCCAACCAGCCATTCCTAATGGTCCCACACCCTGTCTAGATAGCATTTGCAGTAGGCATCCAATCTGCCTTCTAAAGGACCCCTTGAACATCTTCCCCCTTCTTAGATGAAATAATAACCAGGAACCTCCTGTTTCCTCTCTTTTCTTTCCATTCCTTAACAGTGCAGTCTGATGTCACTCTCCAAGCAGATAGGCGGTAAGCTCTCCCTGGGATTTTCCTCCCTGGGATAACACACTGTTATTTTCCGTCTGTCGCGTTTCCGGTGGTCTCCTAGCCTCAAGCAACGGCAGTCAGAAGGTCTTTCCCCTGTCTCATGGTCTGTGGTATCTGTTGTTTTCTGAATGTTGGAATCTTTGTCCCCGTTACATAGCCCCAAATCTGACCTTGTCAGAGACCACACACGGGTGTCTCTGGATGAGAGGGGAATGTATGGAATGTTTTTCAATGAACAGTTTATGAAATTCCTTTCCTATATGTTTCGGAAATTCTTTAAGTTAAAGAGCACAAACATTTCTCCAAGGGAACTAGGATTTGCAGCAGCTCAGAAGCGCAGGCACTTGTTTTTAAAAACAACATTCTTTACTGGGGGAGGGAGGAGGGGTGGAAAAAAAATAAGAAAAGAGGAAATGTAAACAAGGAAGCATAATTCCCCGTTCCATATACGTATAGGCAAGCAGAATGGTGCAGTGATGCTGAGTGTCTCTGAAGCCTGGCAGCAGACTCTGTCCTCTTCCTTCTGTTACTAGCCTGGTGTCTGTCGTGGGCCATGGGGTTGAGATGCAAACAGCCTCATCCTGATGCAGTGAGCTTGAGGCCTAAGCCCCTCTTGCAATCTGTGGGGAGAGACAGGTGGGAAAAGATAGGAAGCTTTAATGCCAGTGCTAACTGGGGAGCTGACTGAAACAGCAACAGGCAGTGCCGAGATAGGGGGGTGCCTTCAATCTGAAGGCCTCTCCTGAAGAGAAACCACATGTGTTTAGGGTTTGTTTTTCCTCCAAAAATATTTTATACATTTACATGTTGCAAATCATGAGATCAGGTATTTGGACAAAACTTGGCAGGAGAGATGTCCAAGAACATTCTCCAAATCTGTTTTGTGTGTGCTAGAGGTTCCCAAGGAGGGAGAAGGAATGCTCTGTCTGGGGTGCCATCTACAACATCATGTTCGGTACTTTCGGGCAGGCAGGAGAGGGAAATCGACCTGGCTCTGCCTGGGTGTGTGCTCCAAGTGCTGAACGATTATGTGATAAGGTGGTACCACCTCTTCCTCTGTTTGTATTTTGGAAGCAAATGGAGTTGCTGATGCACTTTTGAGCCTGATTTTGGTGGACCTGCGACAGAGGCACCTGGGAAGGGCCGGCTCCTTGGCCATGCTGGATGAAGAGGGGAGGTAGATATAGAGCTACCTATCCTGAAGCGGGCACATGGGGGCACAGTCCAGAGCAGAATTATTAATTTTGAAAACTCATCAGTTTCCAGGGATTTTGAACCTTTGTTTAAGACTTGCATACCTCAGTCCCACTTTAAGTGCCTAGGTCCTTTTTTGGATCTGGGCCTAATCTTCTAATTCAACTCCAACTCGCATGCGTCATCACTGTAAGCCAATATAGAGTTGGCAGGAAATGGCTTTCCTATCCTGTGAATATTTTCAGGATATTTTTATTTAACCAAACCTGGGTTTAAAACTTGGGCCAACTGCCAAAATTTCGAAAAATTTTGCAAAATGAAAACTCAACTTTTTTTTCCCTTTGCTATCAACTAAATATTTAATTTCAGTGTTTAGTATCAATGGTTTATTTTTTTTAATTGGAATTTAAAACTGGGAGGAGCTTGTCAAAATCTCTCCCTACCAAAAGCCTTGGGTTTGATGAACTGGCATTTTCTGATCTGAAAAAAACAACCATTTGCCATTTAGCTACAGCTGTTGGCATCTGGTGGCAGTGGTCTGTATTAAATAAGTATGTCAGTGTAGCGAGACGGACGAAAAACACAACAGCTGGCACACACTACTGACCTCAGCAGAGGCACCATCACATGGGCACAGAAAATGAATTTCTTCGATAGGTGTGGTTCCCCCTTTCCTAGGTGAGGGGCACGTACCGTGACTTGTAGTGTCAGTCTGTGAATCACGGTGAAGGAGGAGGTTTAGATCTGGGACTTCTCATTACTGCAATAGGTCCATAACAGTACAATGTGATCAGTATCATTTAACAATTTGCCTGGAGAAATCCTGATCCCTTTGAAGTTAATGGAGAAAAATGTCTTTGGCTTCAATATGGCCAGGACTTCTCCCGTCACGTCTAATTTTAAATTTGAATTTTATTTTTCGTGCCTTCTTTTATGTTGCCCTTTATGCTTGGCGCTAGTTCTTCTCTGCTTGATTCTGATCCAAAGACCATTCAAATCAATTGAAGTCATTCCATCAGCTTCAGTGGGCTTTGGACCAAATCCCCTGCACACTGAACAATCTCTATCTCATCTTTTAAGTACTTCCTGCAAAATATACTTCTCTCACAAAGCTCTTAAGCACAGCTGATCCTGTGTGACATTTGTATTGCTTTGTGACAGATTTTCAACCAGCAAATGTACATGAGTTGATTAAAGAATAAATAAGATTCACTGATCGAGTTTGCTCTGTGATTGGTCTATAAGAACACGTGAGTAATACACTGTATGTAACTACTGAGGATGGGTCTACAAATATGATAAATACCATTTAGAAACAGGTCTTGTGTTGTAACTCCTTCTCTGTCATCTGATGTTCTGTAAGTGATTTGCAGTATCTTTTCATGTAGTTATAAGAAATGCTTTGGAAATACGAGACGAGGGTAGAATCATAATAAAAACGTGGGGGTGTATGTAATGGTGGGGTGTCTCTCTGACATTCTCTTGATTGCAGAGGCCCATAAACGAGAGTTATCTAGGTATTTTTAAAGCCCAGTAAACAAGGAAAGCCAGAGAGAGTTCAGGTCCGTATTCTTCCATCTTACCACGTCATCTTTCTTTAGTGAACAGAGACTGTATTTCATTGATTTCATTGTCCATGTGCTAATTACGTCTGCCTGCTATGACACTCCTACCCATGCTGTTTGGACTCATTTGGGCTGTTGCCAGAGTTGTGTTTTTTTTTTTTGTTTTTTTTTTTTTTTCTCCTCCATCCCTTTTATTTTCTGCTTTTTTTCTTTCTTTTCCCATCTTGTCCATTCTCCATCTCTTGAACACACATTTTGGTGCCATCTCTCTCTGCTGTCCATCTCTGCTGTTCTCTCTGCTTAGTTGCAGTACTAAAGCAGCATTTATAGACCCAAGACTGCCTTTTGAGCAGCACAGATGATATACTAACACAAAATAGCAGATAACACTTGCCCTGCAAAGACTAGGAAAGAAGATGCATGAGATCCAAAAGGTACATTCAAGGCTGAATGGCAAGTTAAATAAAGAGATAAGCCAAAGATAGTAATAACTTTATTTTCTTGTCACAACAGTTAAATCGCATCACTCTTCTTTTCTCAGTTCCCTTGTTTTAAGGGCAAGAAAGTTTGCCTTGATGTGATCAGCAGAAATATGTTCCTTTCCCTCAGTTCTAGTGTAAATCCTCACCCCTGAAGACCAGCACCTTGCATCCGCATAGTACTTAGACCACATGTACAAATCTAATATTTCTGCCTTTTTGTAGCTTGTGATCTAATCAATCAAACTTTAGGCACTGGCATGTGGAATAGGGCGGCCTTCAGAAGCATGAAAGTGCAGGTAAAATTCTACTGGTAGAAATCTTGCAAGACCAAGTTTGTTCCCTGCCATCCAAAAGCCAAGCCTGTGGAGATTTTAGGAGTAGGAAATGCAATCCAAAGATTCTGTTCAGACTTGCCTCTCTCTCTGCAGTCTAATCTGCTTCAGGATCCAGATTTCTGTATCCTGAGTACAACCTTTGTCACTGCAGTGTGCTTTTGCTGTGCAGCTAAGCTGTGAGTGCGGAGAGCAGTGACTCCTGTCCCGTTGTCACTGCAGTTTTTCAAACAAGAACAAGAAAAAAATGAGACCAGAGGGTCTGTCCAAAACCAGTGAACACAACTTCAGTTTAAAACCATCTGTCAAACAGCTGGCTTCAGAAGAAAAATTAACCAAGCAAGAGAGTAGAGGAACTCAGCATTTTTCTTTCCTTTTTTCATCTGGCTAGGATTACGTTTTTTTTTTTTTTTTTTTTTTTTTCTTCTTCTACATGCATCAACATGCCATCATGGGACTGTATTACTTAATGTGCAGATGAACAAAAATAAGAAAAAAATAGTTACAATTGCTATAGTGAAAACTCAACTGAGTGAGGTAGGAATTGCTCAGGGCTCAAGTAGGGGTGAGGACCACAGTGCTGACTTCAAGACTGGGAGTAGAGTCAGCATTTTTTTCTCAATGGGGGAAATGTAAAACTAGAGATAATCACTTCACAAAAGTGTGAGGGGGAATTTAAGCAAGAGTTAGAGAATAGGGAAGGGAGATTTCACTTGCTGATTCAAGGTTTGCTTATTACAAAATCATGGGAGTCAGGGCTGGAAAAGAAAACATGTTGTATTAAGTCATCTTATCCGTTCTCTGCAACCAGCCACTGTAGGCTTCTTCCCATGTGCTCTCCCAGCAATTTTAACCCTTAGAGAATAATGAATGACTACTGCTGAAGTAGTAAAAAAAAAAAATAGCTTCTGTTTTATTTTTATTTTTATTTTACTTCATTTTTTTTCTGCCAGGGAAGATGCCTTTCTGGTCTGAGTCTCATGTGCCCCTTACACCCTTCTAAGAGGCCTCAGACAGAAGTTGTCTTCCAACCTGAAAAGTGGGCCAAAAAAAACAGTATTGGGAAGGCAAGGGGAGGTGATTTAGGATTGGATTTCAAAGATGCATGGCCAGAGAAGTTGGTAATCACTTGGGAGTAGAGAGTCTCTCTTTCCTTGCTCTACAAAAAAAAAAAAAAAAAATCCTTCCTGGCCCCCTACCTGCTTTTGCAAACACTTAGCCAAGATGATGATTTACCAGTTGTTATCTAACTTGGAGCTGGCGGTTTCCTGAGGACAAAGGCCCGGTGCACAATATGACAACAAGGTCTTACATTTAACCGCAGAATCCCTTGACACTGCAGCGTTCCAGCACAGCAGGCTGGAAAATGTGTTGCAGCTCCATATAAATTGAGAGAGGGAAAAAAAAAAAAGAGAGAAGGAGAGATGTAATGAATTAAATATGGAAATGAATAATACAGTCAAGTACAATCTCTTCTGATTCGTCTTGGTATTCGTTCCCATTTATTTTATGTTGTCTCTACATGGTTGACTTGCAGAGTTGCACAGATTTACCTGCAATGAATGTGAACGTGTTTCCTGAAGAGTATCAGGAAGATGGAGGCTCAGCCATGGAGGAGGAGAATAGGAAGGGCCTGTAGAACCTGGAAAGCTTAAGAAGCTGCATAAAAACAGAGGAAAGCACATAAATTAGCATTTTTTGCTAGGGTAAGTATGAACCAACTGGCACTGAAATCAGATTTTAGCAGATCATTTGCTCAACCAAAGTAGAACTCCCATCTCTCAAAACTGCTCCTTTAGGCAACTGTCATTTTATTGCTTTCAAGAGTGTCACAGATCAAAAATCAGGAGAGCACGGAGATCTTGTGGTGCAGAAGCTACTGAGCCTGTCATAAGAATTATCTATCCTCAGTCTCCATAATGAAATTTAGCAGTTTGATGTAAAGATGTGTATTTTCTCTTTTGTCTTCTCTAATATCTAATTTCTAATTTTGGACTTCTTTTTCTTTGATCACTGAGTAAGAATAGACTATTATGAACTCCTGTATTTTTTCTTCTGGAACAGATTGCAGAATTTTTCTTAAAAGGTTCTACAAATTATGTTTTATAAAGGATATTGATCCAAGAACAGGTTGTCTTTAGGTGATGAATTAGTATGCACCAGCTGCTCTAGAGTAACTATCCAAACACATACTCTTAAACCAAAGCACTCCCATGTAATCATATGTGTCAAAGTGATAAAATGTCCATTCTCATCTGAAACTTGAAATAATTTGTGTTTTCATTGCATCTGTAATAATAAGATATTCACACAGCTAGAAAATTAAATCTAGCTTCGAAGTTAAATTTGTTTAATATCAGCCTGAAGTCTGTTGGAATCCTTTTATGTCTCTGGCTGAAAAAAAGTATGAACTATAAGACATCTCTTCTATGTGAAAGTACCTATATATACAAAATATCATGTCACATTTTGATTAATTTCAGTAGATAAAATGCTTTACTCATTGGTTTGTGATCGTTTTGTGGCATTAGTTGGAACTCTGTCTGAGACTTCCAAATCCTTCTGGAATTGGGAATACCAACCCTGGAGAGGTTATTCTCCTAATGTCCCAACCCAGGGACAAAATCTGCTTCCCTGTTTTTACTTGATAGTTCCTTTTTACACATTTGAAGGTTGCATTAATCTATGTTGATTAATTTTGATATTCTTATGTCCTTTGCTGAACCTGTGCTTTCCAAGTCAGAGTTTTTTGCCTGAATGTAGATCTTTGCTTCAGCCTTTCAAACTTCAGTCACCTTGCTTCGAGAGGCCAGTTTTCCCTTCAGACTGTCAAGGAAGAGTAGGCCAAGAAGATTCCTAGATTAGAGTCTTCTATTATGGGTAAGAGAAGAGTCTTCTATTATGAGTAAGGCTGTACTCAGCCTTTACTGAGTACATTTATAATTTTACCTGTTTTTTACTGAAAAGGCACATTTTAGATAGCAATAATTCAAGCAGGTAGTCCTTGTATCCATCTAATGCAGCCTTTCTTCATTCTTTATTATCTCAGCAATCAATACATTATCTGCAATTCCCACTATCACATATGTTGCATTATCCAGAGTGTTGCTAAAAATGTTAAATGTTTTTGGACTGATAACCCATGTCTAAAGGGTCTCAGTCTCGCTAATAAGGGTCCTAATTATTGTTATGCTTCTCCATTAATAATTGTATGTTGATAACCTGCCAGTGAAACATATTTTATAAATGTAATACATTCCTTGCTCTTTCCATATAGAACCAATTATCTGTTTCTTATTAAGATACCACAAGAAATAAAATTATATGCTGTGAGGAAAAACAAATATACTCCACCAATACCATCACCTTTATCAGATAGACCTTTGTCCAAAGAAAGGCAAAAATCTGTGCTTCTCATAAGTACCAGAGCAGTTTCACATCTTGACGGGACTCCCATTACAAATCCTAGAGCTCAAGCTTGCTGCCTGTATTCCCATCAAGAGGCATTGGCTGGTGTTTTGCATACTTTCATTTAAAAGAAAAAGTCACCTTCATTAATAGGGTACCAGAATGCTTTGAAGTTAAAGACTGTTCCTCTTTCAAGATCTTGAAAAATTCAGCCCACATTATAGACACTTCTAAGTGTGATCTACCACCTTTCTCAAATCCATGCTTTACTAGTAAGCTTTACTTATTTCCAGAAATTCAGCTGTATGTTAATCCTGCTCTTTAGAGTGAGTTTCAGGGTCAGACGCAGAGCCTTCATTCCCCTTGCAATATGTGTCTGCAGACTGTGTGTAGCATGCCAAGTTCATCCTCTGTTGTCTTTATCCCCTGTGGGCAGGGGAGCAGGAGAGAAGTGTGCCTTGCAGATAGAAGTTGCATCTTGCTTCCCCCAGCATGTATGGAGAATAGAGCATTGGGTTGGCAGTGGATGACATTGGGAGGGCAGCTTGCTACCTCTTATCAGTGCCACATGTATTTTACCACCTTAAGAGCCATTACTGTTCTCTGATGTGATACACAGGCTATTTAACAAGTCATCTATACATTTTACTTCTCACGCGTTGCTCTTGGAACCCTCCTTTCTTTCTTCTCTGGGTTTGCATTTCTTGGTGTGTCGTGTTTGATTTCTCTTGCTAAGGACCTTGGGACAGGGACCTGCGGCTTTTTTTTTTTTTCCTTTTTTTAAATTTAGTAATTGAAAAGGCCTGTAAAATTCTGGACCTCCTTAGCATTGTTTATTATTTATCCAGTGTTAATACTTTTCATTCCAAAAACTCAGTCTGCAGATTTTTAAGAAGGAGCATGGTGTCAATGCAATCACAAAAGTGCACATCATCACCAGATGGAAATCAATCCATGGCATCACAGTAAGAGTCCGCATGGTAGCACTTGTCAGTAATTCTCTTCTAGGCTGTCAGCACAGTATTCCATCATACAAACAGGAGGAGCATGTTGTGGATTTGTATATTTGAACCTCTCTGGGGACGCCACTAATATAAAAACCATTGCCACCAAAGACTTGTTCTGTACTTAACAAAAGGGAATACATTTTCCTTCACATCTTTGCTCGAGTGTGGGGAGAAGGTCTGGATTCACAATGCTGAGCAGTGCTCTTGGTTTTCTTGGCTAGCAACGCTGTAAGAACTAGTGGCAAATGTGATAACAAAGACTCCTGCCCCCAAAAGCTGGCCTAAGACCAGATTCTCAGTTCGCACTGGTAGTTATACACAGTGTTAATACTGAATCAGCAAGTAGAGGCACTAAAGCAATGGAACCATGTTGTCCACTCTTTGGACCTCCAGGCCTTGCCTGGAGCCTCTTGGCTTCACCAGTGGGAGAACAAATAACAACGCGAAGTGCCCCAGTCAGTCATGACAAAGACAGAAGTGCCTAGCCACTGCGGTCATTAAACAAATGGAAAATGTCGTCTTTATGCTCCTTGGGGCGTGCAATGACTGCAGTAGAGCCATGCACAACTCATTAGTCAGCCATCTTATTAGTCCACTGCCAATGGGAGCTCTCCACAAGGTGGCAATGTAACACCACGCATTACATCATCTGCTTTGGCAGATGTTCCCTGGTTGGAGCTTCCCTCATCCCTAGAGTGACACCCTCAAGCACTTGCACCCATTCCAGGTGGAAATGCAACCCTAGCTCAGGCTGAGGTGAAGGCACTCAGTCTGTCAGGGTAATACCAAGTCTCCATATGCAGACTACAGTCCAGCTACATGTCTTCACTGCTCCTGGTTGCCCATGGAAAATCACCATATTCCATGTCTGCATGAAATCACCAGGTCTGGAGAATGTTGGTAGTGTTCTTTAGATAAAATGGCAACCTTTTAAGAGAAGCAATCAAGTATGTTAGCAATGCTAAATAGTACCTTCTCCAACAGCCAATCCAACTGTAGTTTGTGGGACATCTGTGAGGCACAACATCACCTTGACGTGAATAAAGGCACCAAAGGCTGCCGTAGATTATACATACTTCCCATTGATTTAAGAGGAGCCAGAAAATATATTAGCTGAAAAATGAGATGTGGTGATTAATACATTGCTTTTATCTGTTTAAATGTACCAGCAATAACACAAGAACAGATGATAGATAAATGACATTAGCTTCCTTCTACAATACAGGCCAGGATTTTTTGAATTATCCCAGATTTCAGTACCTCCCCTATGGCTTCTGTTCTGTCTCTTACAATAAAGATTTGCTTGCCAACTTCTTTGAACAGGGGAAGCGAGCCAAGCCAGTCCTGGAAAGGGCTGAGCTGTATTTGCGTGATGTTTTGGGAAGCCCTCTTTTGATATGTGCTGATGATCTTTGTTCCCCTTAAGTCTCTTTATCTTGGTGGGGGGTCTTTGCTTGCCATTTAGTAGATTTTCTGAAAGAGTTCCTCAAGGAATCAAGGGTGGAAGTGGGAAGGATGCTTTAGCAGCTCTTCACCCATTCAGAGAAGGGAATCTATGTAATGCTGAAGTATGCTGCGGTCCCAATGAAGTTGTGCCATCTTCTGAAGTACCAGGTATTGGTCATGGCTAGAAACAGGAGAACAGATTGGATGGATCCAGTGAACTGATCTGGTATGGCAGGTTTTAAGCTCTTTGAAGCCTACAAGGGCATTTCCAAACCACAAATTATTTCCAGAAATTGGGAAACAAGAGGAGGGAAACAAGAGGAAGGAAAGCTTGCACATGGCAAGCTTGACAGAGAAGAAAAATCCTTTGCAATGAAGTAATTGGACAGAAAGTAAACTGCCCACAAGCCCTTTTACCAGAACAGTTTGGATCAAGAGACCCATGAATAGGAGAATTATACGTAACATGCAGTATATGAACCGTCTGGGCAATAACAAGGTTTTGTCTGTGGGAAGGTGTCAGACCTTCCATTGAAACCTTTGAGTTTGTGAGTCAGTCACAGAGAAGACTGGTGCATGTGGTCCCTGTTCCAGAGCCAGGTTAAAGGAAAGGTGGAACTTTTCACAGAAAATAGTTAAAGCTTTGCTTTATCAGGCTAGCTGTTCGCTAAACTTTGCTTAACTTGTGCAATGATTCCTGACTTCTCTGTGTGGCCTTCACCTTTGAATACTATTGATTAACTAGTACCTCGTTTGGCATATGATCCGAGTTCCTCTTAGATCTTTCTCCTCTCTATCTAATGGAGTTGGTTACTTTAACCCTTTGACTGGGAACTTACTCTTTAGTTGGTGAATGATGCCTCTTTTGTAAAGCTTAATGCTGGGTGGTAAGTGCGGGAGGCTGAAGACCCTGGGAGTGCAAAACTCCTTTAAATTGCTAAGGCTGTGAACTCTTTGTGTCGCAGTAGCATCTAGTAGGCGTACTGTAACTAGGCGGAGGCATGCTGTGCAAGGCGCAGGACCAGCACGTAGTGAGGGGACTGCTCCTGCCCTAAAGAACTTGCAGCTTGAATAGAAAACACAAAGAATGGGAGACACAAAGAAAAGAGATGACTTGGCCAAGGCTGGGCAGTAAATCAGTGGCAGAACTTCGAAGAGAACCCAATTCCCATGAGTCCTAATCTAGTGACCTTTCTAGTGGGGCAGGCTGCCTCTGGCTTTTCACTGAAGTGTGCAAACCACTGGTTTTTGATTTGCAAACAGATTAGAGCATGCCATGTTGTATGCCAAAAACTTCAGCACAAAGTTACTTGCCTAGTGGCATCTTGTAGTGTTCCAGATGCACAGAGAATTACTACTAGGTAGAAAATGAAAAATGAATGTAAACTTAAATTTCTGAAAGCAAGAAATATAAAGATTCATGCTGGCTGAACTTCCCAAATAACCTTAACTCTGCCTTCTTCCAGTATCGACACTGTGTGTACACATACACACTAAACCTCATAGAAGATTGTAGAAATAAAGCATTGAAAGCTACCATGTAAAGACATATTATCTATCTGAGCATATCCCATCAAGAGGGATGGAACAGATAGCAGTATATTCTCTTAAACTTTCCATATATCTGTTTTCTATAGGTTCGTAGTCTGTAAAGCCAGAAAGACATAGACTATCGGACCTTATCTGTACCAGCCTTCAGTTACAATTGTATTAAGCCAAATACTTTGAGATTGTCCACAGCATCTTAGACAACGGCAGAAGTTTAAATCTTGTGTGTGGTAATTTGAGACAGCAAGGCTATTGTTTGTTTGTGTTCTGGGGGTCTTGGCTCTATTCCTTCCCTCCTCTATCAGTGCAAAGTTGGCTTGCTAACCTCGGCATACTCTGGAGATGGGATGCCTTTTGGAATGCTGAAGCTTGCTGGTTTAGGCATGCTGATGGGCTGAAAATAGTCCATCTATAAACAGAAAGTGATGCTTAGTTTTATCTATAGTAGGGTTGAGACTCCTGTAATACCTGGACAAATTTAATCAGGTGCCCCTTTCACTGAAGTGAAAATGAGTCTGGTAATGAAGCAAAGTGGTTACGGTTTAGAGAGCATGTTGACTAAAGTTGTATACTTCTACAAGAGCTCCTCTAAGATTGGGGTTCCTCTAAGAGTTCCTTTAAAATTGGGATTGAAAAAATCTCTTTGTATGTAGTTTTCTACTTCTTGCATAGATACAGAAAGTTTCTCTCTTCAGGCCTTGTAATCCCCTCCTGTCCAAAAAGTGGTCACAGCTCAACTTTCCCCACAAGGGGAAATCAATATATGTCTTTACTAATGATGCTTTTCACTGGGGGAATAGAGAGGTAGGGTCTGCAGACTCTGCAATAGGTTGAACAGACTTTTGCAGCACACAGTTGCTTAAGTCAGGGCTGGGAATGTGGAAAACCTACTTTTTCCTTCTGCAGCACACCTAACTTGGGTTTTGCAGTAAACACTGAGTTGCTTGGGGAGAACACAGGCTCGTGCGTAACTTAAAAACATTTGATATTAGACTTAGGTGAAATGTTACTGGAGACATTATTAGACATCTCTTCCCTTTAGGTGCTCAGATACTCTGAGGAATTCCTAAGGAATTTTACCCACTGCATGACACTTAATCAAGTCATTCCTCCAGACAACTCAGAGTAATAGCTACTTGAGTGCAAATATTATTCACAGATTTTGACTGGATGTGGAAAATCTTATGTCCTTCTCTTGCTTGGATGAGGGCTGCTGTTTTATCTTAAAAAGAAGAAATGACCAGTAAGGAAGAGGAAATAATGTACAGTGGATGGCAATCACAATTTATTTTGTGTTTTCACTTCACTGGGACTAAAATCCAGACACCAAAGGGAAAGTGAGAGAAAGGGGACACCCGTGCTGCTTACACATCTGGAATGGGCCCATCTGGTCCTCATCCCTTGGACCTCAGGACTTTTCAATCAGGCCATGCTTTTACTCTGTCCGTCCCACAGCGATGCAGTATCTCTATCTCGTGGTGGGAACTGAGGCACAGACCAGCCAAAATGCCTTGCCCAGTGGTTAGCTGAAGTCAGGCTCCAAGGCTTTTATAACATTTTCTTCACTGCCACAGGGCACGTTTTCCTGGTGATGTTTTTTGGAGGGAGGGGGTTACCTAGCACTGTCCTGATTCCTCTAAGGGATCTAATACCCAACTTTATTTGCTCTCTCTACTGCTAATTCCTAGAAGCTACAGATCTCTCCATGCCCTTTTCTTTATATTCTTCTCTACATACGGACTACTAGCTATTGTCAGATCCAAAGTACTGCAGTACTTAGACATTTGGTCTTATGTAATGTGGCATTTATGTTCTTATGAGGTTTTGGAGTTTTCCTGTTTTTCATTGTGGTCTCTACTGAGCAGGCAACATGCAAAATGACCCCAGTAAATTTGGCATTTTTGCCAAATGTTTCTCTCAAGCACTTTCTCCTCCATGCAATCCTGCCTCCAGTGGGATCAGCAATTGACTGAGCTCTCCATCACCACTCAAAAATTCTTTACTAGGTGTATGGTATTTCAAATCATCAGAAGGCCATGAGGCCAACTGGTATAAATCAGAATTGTGCAAGACTTTGATTCTGATTATTTTTTAATAGCCAGGGAGAGCTGTTACAATCCCAGAATTTTCTCTTCCATGTAAAATAGGCCTTAGCATTTTTCCTACCAAGTGTTGCTTTGATCCTAGCTGCTTGTGGTTGTGTTGGAGGAGGCGTGCAGACACCTCCTCGGAAGAGGCCGCGCGGTGGGCATATGTTGCTGGCAAGGGAGAGGGCGGTGGAGAGGGAGAGACACATGCAGTGAAGTCAGGGCAGTACAGCAATGGCCTGTCAACTGCCATGTGGTTTTCAGAATGTCTCCCTCTATTTGTGGCAGAAGATGTCAGGGCCAATGAATCCTGGAAGCTCTAGTGATTCCTCTGTGCAAGTCTGGATATGTTCCGCTTCTGTTTGCCAGCTCTGCTGAAGGAGAAATGACTGCCACACCACTGTCCCATCCCTCAGGAGCTATTTGGCAACCTTCCCCTTGCATCAACACTGCAGATGGCTGGTGCAGTATCTGCAGACCATTTTCCTTTGCTCAACCCTTCTGCCCCAAATGGATCAATCCTTAGAATTCACAAAGTGCCGGATATCCTGCTGAGAACTTAATATGGATGAAAATGCTGGAAAGCTGGTAGCAATTTCTAGAAAGCAGTGCTACTTTTTCCTTGGCCAAGTGTAGCATGGCCAGCATCAGGGTTAGGACCACCTCTTGGCTCCCCACCTTCCTGGAAGCACCCAGCAGGGTGCCAGTGCTGTTCCTGGTGGCTGCTTTGTGCCATGTCCCGTTGCTGAAGGAGATGTTCTGCCACAGAACCCACCTCATTCAGCAGAAGCAGGGCAAATCCTCTTGCTGACACGAGCAGTTTTGCTCAGGTTCAGGTCAAACCCTCACTCTTCCCTCCTCAATCCTGCTGGATCCAGCAGCGCTTGGGCTTCTCAACACTCAGATTTGGCCAGCTTCAGGCGCAATAAGTTTAGTTCAGTGCACCACTCACCTTGAAAATTATAGCAGAAGATCATGTCTTTGCTAGAGATGTTTGGAGGTTTTCTTCTGTGTGTTTTGTCTTTTTTTTTTGGTTGTTGGTGGTGGGTTTTTTTTTTTTTTTTATGATTAGAGGTTTGGGACTTTTTTTGCACTGGAATAAAATTTCATTTTTAAATTTAACTTATTTTTCAATAGAAAAGAGACTAAATAGAAAGATCCAAATCAAATATCTGAAAATTATTTCTATCCGTACCAATATCTCTTTTTTGTTGTTTTTTTGTTTTGTTTTGTTTTGTTTTTTGACTAGTGGTCTGTGAACATTTTCAAGATTTCCTTCCAGTTTTCTTTCCGATGTGGAGAGGAATGTTGTTTGAAATTTCAAAAACTTTTATGGGAAAGGGAAAGTCGTTCCTGCCAAGCTATGGCTAGAATATGTCTTAAGACACTGAGAGTCAAGAGCTGTGGTCTGATTTACCAGGAAGGATTTTCTTCTGCTGTCAGGCCCCAGCGTGGCCTCTGAGGAGCGAATTGCAGGGAGCTATTCCTGACAGCTTCCACCTGCACCAGCTCTTAAACTGCTATAAAAGTGCATCGTCTTTTGGAGAGCGTGATGTGTGACGAGGTTCAAGCCAGCCAGGAGGGTTTGTAAACAGAATTCTGCGAGAGGAGTCAATGAAGAAGAAAAATGACATGTAGGAAAGGATTGGGCAATAAGAGGTGACGAATGAGTCAGTGTAAAGGTCTGCACGGGGCGATTGCCTGTGGCCCGCAGCGATCGCGTGAAGAGGCTTGGAGGGCGAGCGCCCGGCCAGCACGGGGCTCGCAGCTCGGGTGCTTCTGGAGCCAGAGCTGCACCTTTGTGTTTAAAGACGGAGCTAGACGATGCCAACAGGCAGTGTAAGTTTAGATTAAAATGTCACACTCGTAATTTCTTCAAATTCAACTGAAAATGCTCCCTGGAGCTACAGGGAAATTTCATGTGTCGCCATAGTTGTTAAAGGATTCTCCTTTTCGCCTATTTCAGGTTACCCGAGCCTTGTGTTTCAAGACCACCCCACCAGCTCTGTATTGATCAAAAATTGAGCTTGCAAGTAACATTCACCCTCTCTGCCATCTTCAATATAAAAATCACCCTAAAATGCAGCTTTTAATAATTTATTTAATCATTTATTTATATGAGTAGACAAAATACGGTGTATTTGTCCCTGAAAATTATCCACTGCTCCTTTTCTTCTGTGTATAAATTTCCCAGGTGCATCCTGCCCTTTACAGCCTACTATAAGTGAGTGGCCAGCACATACTCAGCGGGAAGGGTTTAAGTTCTGAATGACCCCAGCCGAGTGCAGAAATGATGTTGTAAACAGCCATACTCCATATGGCAGTGCTTCGAAGCTGTCCAAGTAGATGCAAATATTACAGTCGGCTTTAATACAATACAGAAATGAGAAATTGCTCTGTGCTGGGGAAGTTGAGCATCCTTTTACCAGGGAGATGGGGGCAGATCAACAATAGGCTCCTTACAGGATTTTCTATTCCAGGCAGTTTGCCTGTTTGAGGAGAAGCTCTTTAGTAATCTCTAACTGCAAGCATTAATAAATCTCTGTTCAGACTGGTTTAAGTTCTGACCAGGTAAATTTGAGGCAGACGATAACTGCTTCTTGATCAGAGGCGGCACTCTGAACCAGCCGGTGGAAATTACCTTAGTCTGCTGTGGAATAAGAAGCCAGGGGGATGTGGACCTTTGACCTTCCTTCAGACCTCCAGTGTTTGGGAAGATTGGGGTCTTTTTTCTTCCTTTTTTTTGCAGGGCACTGCGGTCTTTCAGTCGGAAGAACTCGGTGTTTTCCCACCTCGCGCTGGGCGGCAGGGCTACCTTTGGTGTGGGGGGAGCACCCGCTTGGCAAACATGCTGGTTTCATTAGCCCGTCTCCTCCCCTCGCCTCCTGAAGGACGTCTTCATTAGGAGCCCTCCATGTGTGGAAATCAGCTTATGCTCGAGACAATATGCGAAAACCCCCTCGAAGGGTTTTATGAGAGGTCACACACTGGAGGCTGCCTGTCAATGGGCACCCGGGGGGAGCCAGGCCACCCGCTTCCCTCCCTGAGCCTGCCCTTTGATTCCTCCCCCCGAGTGGCAAATGCCTCTGCTTCAATAGATGCAATTTCCAATTGTCTCCCCGCGCTTTGGAAGCTTCTCTATCACACCCTGAACAAATATGCTTTTTTTTTCTTTTTCTTTTTTTTTCTTTTTTTTTTTTTTTTTTTGCTATTTGTTCTTCTGCACTCGCTGCTGAGTAATCGCTTCTTTCCTCACTGCCACGGTTCTGCTCTAATCAAGGACAGACTCTTGTGAAAATAGGTTGGGCTTTTTTCTTTTTTTTTTTTCCCTCCCTCTGTGTATGTGTTTTCTTAATAACTTCCTAGAACTGGTGGATTTGGCTGGCCCTCAGGTCTCTCCTGGTGCAGCAGGGTTAAAGGGAGAGCTGGGTGGCCTATTTGCTCTCAGCTTTAACCATTTCATCATTTGCAGGGGAAATGCTTTCCCCAGCTTGCCTTTGTGCAGGGGGCTCTCTTTTGGTGTAGGAGGTGTAGTGAGCCACATAGAAGTCCAGTCGTCAGCCTCCATCGGGCTCAGGTCATGCTGCCCACCGTGCTGCTGGTTCCTATAGTCCTGGACCAATAGGAGTTGATCCTCAGAGATGTCAGTGGCATCTTGTTGGGTGCAGAGAGTTCAGCCCTTGCTGAGGATGTTGCGAATGGAAATCTCTGGCATTTCATGTAGTCTCCCAGTCCTTTCCTGGGCTCTTACTTGGTCACTAACACGTCTCTTCCAATCTGAGACTGATTGAAAGAGAGAATCCTCCCCTTACAGTGGCTATGGAAAGGACCATTTCTCACCTTCTCACCAGGTCTCTGGGCTTTTAGCAAGGCCAGAAACAGCCACACTTTTCGCAAAAGGTTAAATCTTGCAAAACCTGAGGAGGGCACTAGAGAAGTGCTGAAATGTTGAGACGGGGCTAGAGAGTGATTGCATGTGGCTGCCATCTGCAGAGTCCCCAATTCCTGGTGCTGGGTTTTTCCTCTAAGGGTGATTTGAAGTGAAAAAGAAAGAAAAATAGTCCTCAGCTTATTTTTCGTCCTGAGCATTGGTTAAGGTCTTATCAACACTTGCCTTCCCATTCGAGTTGAGTGCTGAACCTTCCCATGTATGCATTGGGTGTATGTGTGTATAAAAATATATGGCTGTATAATTAGAACCAGCCAAGAATATTTGGCTGAAATGGTAGTGGAGGGGGGATTTAGAGAATGTCCAAATATACTGATTCATTGGAGCCAGAACTCTTCATGGGAAGTGTCAGTTTTGATGAATTTCCCATTTTCAAAAAATATAATAAAATAAAGGTTTTGACATATTTTAAACATTCCAATGCAGCTTTGTTAAACCATCACCTCCCAGCTTCTTTTATTTTTCCTGCTCACAGAGGTTTTTGAGATCATTTTGCATCAGGCAGAACAGGGATTTGAAGTGTGGCCAATGTCCTAAACTGGCTGAACAGCATCAGCCGCTCTTGGGCTCCTATTCCCCCAAGAAAAGCTTCCTAAAATGCTCCCAGGGATGCATCAACTTTAGACAAACAGTGCATTTGAGTAGGTGAAGCAGTAACCACCCTGATGAAAACACTTCTGTCATCCTATACTGTAATGGCTTCCCATGCCCAAGATGCATCTAACATCCTGCATTATATCAGCGCTTTGGTTGAGTGTCTTAAACAATCTTTTCCTGCTCTCCACGTTTCTCCCCTCTTTTTATTTTCCCAGAAAGGCTTCTTGATGTTCTTCTATCAGAACCTCAGCTTATGGGCCACAGGGTGCTGAGGAGATTCCTGCATGTGCCACAGGAATGGTGATGCCAGGGAGTGGCCAAATTTGCAAAAGGCAAGAGAAGCAGTTCCTGGAATATGCGGGAATCCAAGCAGGTCAGAGAGGCTTTGGACACTTAGGACCCACCTGCCTGTAGCATCTAAGCCATTGAGTAGGGCTTCCTTCATCAGGAGGGTTGGCTGGAGAGCCACGTGGCTGGTGCCTTTGCCCAGACTATTATTCATGCTTGTCTAGGTAGAGAGCCCTTGCGCCTGAGCCCAGATTCTCCAAGGTTTGGCTTGACTGAAGAATCAAATGTCTAAACACCCTTGTGGATCTCAGCCTTAGTCACTGTATCCACAGCCAGCTTTAAATCCACCCTGGTGAGCTTATAAATGCTTCTTTATAAGATTTTGAGTTGGAATCCGAATCCGATAGGTTTTTGTCCTCGTTGTACTCCCTCCTCCATATGGAAGCGTGCATGGGGCAAGACAGCCATGGGTGGCAGCTCTGGGACTATGAGCCAACCACGGCATAGGGCACCCATCAGCACTTGTAGGGCAGGACCTGTAGCCTTTGTTAGCAGAACAAGTAGTGGTCACTGCCCAAGCAAGCAAGGTGATGTGCTGCTCTGCAAGAGGGGCTCTCGCTCCTCCTTGGAGCCTTTTAGCAAAATGTTCATGTGAACTGTAGTTTTGGAACTGTTTTAGTAGGACACTGAATTAAGCAAACTGGAAGTTTTAGTAGGACACTGAATTAAGCAAACTGGAAGTTGACAGTGTAAGCTAAAACTTATCCAAAAGATAATCTAAATTAAGAAAATATATAAATATATAGAGAGATATATATTTGGACATATTTAAACATATAAATTTTTCTCATTGCAGTGTTACCACACCTTGAGGGTAATATGTAATAACCCTAGTGTTGCTGCATCTGGGGTGAGAGCTAGGGAGAAAGGATCCTCTCCTGGTTTCAGTCCTTGGTTTGAAACTTGAGTGACAGAGACCTGCACCAGCACCTGCTTTGGAGAGCAGTAGAAGGGATATGAAACATCGTTGTCCAAACTCTTGGGATTTTGGAAAACAGTAAATTACACAATTTGCAAGACTTCCTGCTCTTTCCTAGCTACTGTCAGATACAAGGTACCGCATTAAACAGAACTTCAGATTTGATGCAGCTTGAATTTTTATGCTTTATTTTTTTCCCTTTGTCCCATCCAAGCCCCCTCAAAGTGTAAATACCTCCCCTTGTTGCTTTACATTACATTGCAATTGAGAATCATTTTAGATATGTCGTTAACAGCAAAAAGAAATACAAGCAAACATGATAAATGCACTGTTAAAGGAAGCTTATACTCTAAGATATTCAAATATTAACAGAGTACTTTTAAGTGCTGATAACACTTCCCCAAACTTTGGGGTGTTTCAAATCAATATTTGAATTTTTCTCATCTTACATAGTGACAAACTCAAGTCTAAACCCAGGCAGAGGTCAAAGGATTTGGTCTGGGACTATCCAAATTTAAAAGCAAATCAAAGCACTATAGTGCTGGGAAGCCTTCCCATGAGAGTGCCTGTCTGAAACCCAAGAAATTGTTTGTGTGAACCCCAGCAGAGCAGAACTTACCCCTGCGCCTCAGAGGCAGCTGTGATACTTCCAAGGGAGCCCGACCATGTAACTTCTTGTGACACAGCCGCCAGGGTAGGCTCTGTGCAGATACCAGCCCTCCAATGCCAGCTAATTGTGGTTCCATACAACTTCCACAAAACAATATCAGTCCTTGACCTACTTTTTGTGTCATATTCTCTCTAAACAAAACCTTTTCGACTGTTATTTGTCTTGTTCCTTGCTCTGTTTTCCTGCTTGCTTTCTATGCTATGTCTCTGTATGTGCATTTAGGACCTATACACTTTTTATGGCTGTTTTCCTGTAAATATGTTTTTGGCTTCAATCCACCTGTTAAACATCCAAAGCATGCTTGATTGGCAAGTCTCTGCAGCAAGAAAAACGATTGCACGCTACTCTTTCTGCTTTTTTCTTCAGAGATCCTCTTAGAGCCCCTTGTACTCTGAGGCAATGCTTAGGACTGGCATGTCCCCACAGTCATTTAAAAGAGCTTTTAAGGAAGCCCCACTGTCATCTAAGGTTCTGGGAAGCCTGGAGTAGTGCAGCGCCGAGTTGCATTATGTATTGTGGTGGAACTGCATGAGAGTTCTCGTGCAGGTTTTGCAGGAGAGGTGGCCAGGGCATGGATGTGCACAACGTTGCCAGTTGCACACATGCAGCTGCACCAGGGGTGCTTGCCCTGACCTTACCAGTCCTCAGTCCTCTGGAGTAGGCAGGGGTGCAGGAGAGCATCTCCCGAGTCAGGGTATGAACCAGCTCCCAGCAGGTCAGCCCTCCGCATGAGCAGCATGTTCTTAAGCTGCCTCTCACTCACCTGCCTCTTTTTCTCCTTTCCCTGTCCCAGCCTGATTTTCCTATGAAAAGACTTCCCCATGGCTGCCTCTGCAATGCCTGCGTGTGTCGTTCCTGCTGTTGAGATCTAGACGTTCACCTCACTGCATAGGGGTGGGCTAGGAGGCCGAGTTTGCCCGAAGGGCATTGCTTTGTACCAGATGTGTTGAATTTGTCATTCTGGTTCTCTCAGAGCAGCCCCCTGCTTCCTCTTGACCTTGCTGTAATTTAGATTCTCAGCCTTTTGCCAGTCCCTGGAGCTGATTTATTCTCCTGATGTTTAATGTTGGATTTGCCTCTTTGGAGGAAGGTTATAGCCACCTTGGAAATATTTACAGAGCAAAACTTCTCTTTTTTTTTTCCTCACTCCTTGAGAGCAAAACAGTGTTATGGTATGTGGCTAGCCTGCAGCTCCCCAGCTAGCAAATTCTCTACTGGTCAGGTCGCAATGTGAGCATTTGCATTCTGTCATTAAGGCTTTAAAGATCTTGCCAGCCATTGGTTTGGCATCAAGTCATTCTCAGCAGGACTAGTTGCCTGTATCCTGTCTTTAGCTAATGCTCTGTCAACCACAGAGAGAACTTCAGCCAACAAGATCTCTATCAGCCTTTCAAGGACCAGCAGTTCTGCCATGTGGACTGGAGTCTTGCACTCTGGCTTGATCTATTTATTAAAGAGCTTTGCCAATCAGTAGACCTTGTCAAAAAAAATGTTTCCCCTTCTCCTCTCCCTCCTCCCTGGAAAATGTTGATGTGAATGACAAAATGTTTTCGTTGACTTTTTCCATGGAAATTTACAGGTTCCATTGGAAAATGAAAGGTGTATTTTCAGTTGTTGAAGATCTTTCCCTTTATGGCTTTTCAGATACCAAATTAAAGAAAAATAATTGAGGAATTTCAAGGAAAGGCCAACATCTCTGTAAATATCTAGATTTCACTGAATATTGAATTTTTCAGCAAACTCCCTCTCTGCTTGTATTCACTAGGTACTGAATGGTGTTCTTATTGCTAAGGTGCTGAAAAGTGTCCTGTGAGGTACACTGCAATCTCTTCATTTCCTGGGCAGTATTCACTATCTCCCTGGTCAGGACTGCAGCAACCAACTGTTGGTTGGTTGTGCAAAATTCATTTCTTGCTCTGTTCAGTCATCTCAGATTATTACTGCTGCTTCTGTTCTCTCATCTGCCTTCATTTTCCCACTTATTTGTAGTTTAGGAAAACTGCTACTCTTTTGATGGTATCTTCTGGCTATCTGATACCTGGATGGCCTTCAAGAATGATTTCAGAAGGTATGTTTTTATTTGGAAGGTGAGTGAAATGCCTTAAATTCTCCTCAGCATTGCTGGCTGTCATTTTCATCTTCCAGTGTAGACTCTGCCATGGTCATGTAAGCCATCACTGGAGTGTCTACTCTTTTGTGTGATTTGCCCAGAGTTTCCTGATGTATGGAACCAAACAACAGTGTGATGGGAATTGTTGGGAGTGTTTCTAGAGAGGGAAATATCTAAAGGACTCTAGCTTGGAAGGCCATCTAATAGAGGTCAGAAAGGGATAGATTTTGTGAAAGGGAGAAGTCACTGAGCCAATGCTGGAATGGAGGCACAGGGAGCCCTCCTAGCTGCTTAGGACCTTGGCTCTGTGCACAGGCAGAGCCAGGAAGAGTCCTTGTCTGAAGACAGAGAACAGACAGAAATACTGTCCTTCCCATTTCACAGGTAAGAAATGGATGCATTTCTCTTGCTCATGAGATATGTAGAAATTTCTGACAAAGTCAAGAAGTTAACCCAGGTCTCTAATCTTTCATTTTAGACACAAGATTATCCTTTCTTGCTCATCCAAATGCATCTTGTCCGCCCCTCACCAAATCCTTGCTCTCTGTTACTTTCTGGTAGTAAATATACATGGGAGCATGTCTTTGTTTTTATCCAGGCCATGGGATTCCTTATTTTTAGACCAAAAAGTGGGACATTGCATTGCATCCAGCTCATTAGGCACTGCTCTGCTGTGCAAGCGTGTGGCAAGGTGGAGAGAGGATTGATCAGATAAAGCCTGGAAATGCTCCATTAGTGGGACATGCTCATGAAGCCATTGGGATCACAGGAATTAAGCTTTAAAATATTCTGAGCAAATATTGTCCTAGCCCAGTTCTGAGAATTGCCTTTGTGTGCATATGTGTGTGTGTGTGTGTGTGTGTGTGTGTGTGTTAGCCAGATGCTCTGGCTCAGTCTCCTCAAACTCGGCAAAGAGCTCCTCTCAGAAACTTGGGCCTGAGGCATCAGCACCTAGTAGCTGATGCTAGCCAGCTTGGTTGGCAGATGTCAGACAGTCATTTAATAGCACAGATTCTTTGGGAAGAGGTGCCATAGTAGGAGAAATCTTTGGAAACCATGAGCCCTGCCCTTACCTGTCGGCTTGAGAGACACATCTCTCCCTCTTCTGGACTGTTTGTCTGTCCTCCTCCTGAAGTGCAAACCCTCAAGAAACAAAACACCACTTTCCTGTTGCTCCCTGGCTATATTTACTGTGTGATCTGTACACCACTTGCTTTCTTGTTGTCCCTAGAGGGTCTTCCATCAACTGTGTCCTGGTCTTCAGGTACGTGGTTGTGTCTCTAAAAAAAGTGTCTTGACTCCAAAAATCTAATCATTACAAAGCCAGTATGGAGGGAAGAAGAGGTAGGTGCTCCTGCTCCTGCTCTTCACCTGCTTTATTTTAGTCCCATTAGAGCTGCTAGTGGAAGGAGAACTGGAAGGATACTGCATTCCTCTTGAAGTAGTAAGAAGGGTCTGGGAGAAGTGACAGGCACAAGGAATGACAGCCTAGCCCACATCAACATCCAGAAGCTTTGTTCAGCTGGAAATAATAGTGTAATATTAGATAATTTAAAATAAGAAGATAAGAAGTTCAACCAACCTTGACCAGATTTTAAGAGTTTTTTTTTTTTTTTCCACAGAGGATTTAGTCATATTCAGGTTTTGTCCTAACTGAAGAGAAGATCGTTCTGATTTTGAATGAGTCCAAATTTTAGACCTGAGTTTTTCTTGGTTAAACCAAGATTCTGTCCACAGTGGCATTTGGTGGAAATATTTTGCCTTAGGATTGAAGAACTCAGTGCACTGTAACCATTGTCATTCAGTTTGGGTCCTCTTACAAAAGGCTCACTCACCCATGTGGAAACCAGGAATAGTGCCATGTAGCTAACATGCCCGATCACATAACGCACAGAATGAGTAAAATATGTTGTTAATTAGGGAGAAGAATGATCGTGTGGGTAGGGCACTTGTCTGGGATGTGAAATCTGGGTTTTCGTCTCTGTTCTCTGCAAACTTTGTCTGTAGCCACAGACAGATGACCTATGTTCATTCTCGTTAGTCAGTTCCACTGCCCTTACTGTCATGGCAATGGACGTCAAGATGCCATCACTACTGATTAAATGCAGCAGGTCTAGGCAGAGCCCCTGTCAGGTGATAAAGGTGATGATACCAGGTATCAGTTCCTCAAAAGTAGGAAAATGTGCATCTCTCTCCTTTTAGACTTTTATTTATTTTTATTTAGACTTTTATTGCATTATCTATGCCTTAGGAGGAGTCGGAAGGAGCACGGTGTTTGGGAGTCTGCAGGTGGCTCACAAGCCCAAGGGGCTGATGAGACACAAGACTTGATGGACTTGGGAGTTACCAGAAGTAAATGCAGCAAGGGTTAGGTAAGGCCAGAGAATTTTGTTTTTGAAATGATGCAGAGAGAGAAGGAAGAAGGGAAGAAGAGAAGAGCTGTAAGGGCATTTTTGTTGCTCACTGGTCCAAAGGAATGTGTATAAACAGCTTTAAAGGTATTTTCCTGAGCATGCTAAGTATATTTACTGCCTGCTCTGATTGGTCCTGCCTCAAGTTAGCCAGGACGAGTTCCCATGGGAAGTATGCTTCACTAATTTAAATCCTCTGAAGATCGGTGTTCGCGGCAAGCCCACATTAATGATTGCCCCCGCGTTGTCCTTTCTCACAGCTTCTTGCAGGCGCGTGCAGAGGGCGCGTGGATTTGGCCACCTCAGAAAGGGTCTGCCGCTGGGTTTACTTTTTCTGCAGGCACCAGCAGGACTTGCCTGTGACCAATGCTTGCTCCGACAGCATGACAGTAAATAGCTCCTTTCCTTCCAGAGATGGCCAATTTGTGTGGCAGGGACAGAGGATATTTGAATTTGTTCCCCGTCTTGGCTGCAAGCTGCTTCACTCAACCTGCATGAGTCGCGGGCAGTGTGTCCCCCCTACTTGCTGCCATGGACAGGGGCTGTATTTTCCCAGTGTTTCAGTTCCAGTTCAGGCACCAGCGCCTACAGGTATTTTTCCATAATGCACATGCACACACAAAGTGTGCAGTCCTAGAGTAGCCGAGGTGGCCACTTTTTCTGAGAGTTCAGGGCATTTAGTAATCAAAAGAAGAAGAAAAGAAACCATTAAAAACATCAAATAGTTTCTCATTGCAAAATGTCATTTTGATGGAACTGACATTTCTGGCAAAGCCAGGATAAATTTCAGTGTTTTGTTTTGTTTGTTTAAAAAAAATAAAAACACACACACAGAAAATGTCCAAATATGTAATATTGACATTTTCAGAACCAAATGTTTTGATACTTCATGCTAGAGAATTTCTTTAATTCGGAATTAAGTTTTTCATACTACGAAAAGAGAGCAAATAAAGAAGTTTTAAATTCTTCTAAAGGGTTTGGGGGGTGGTTCTAGAGTTTTAGCTTTTTGCTCTGACTTGAAAGCTTTACCCAAAATAAAGAGAAAGTGAAATGTGCTCCTTTGGAATATAAACGTTACTCAATTGACTATAGCAGTTAGTTCTGAAAATGTTTCCGAGCTGTCCTGTCTGTGGCTGGGTACCCTGCGGGCTGCCTGCAGGCTCCTGCCGGCGGAGCCACGTGCGTGCCTGCAAAAGGCGCTGCTGGCTGCCCTGCACAGGCAGTGTTGAGGCGTAGGCGGGCGGCGACCCAGGTTGCCACATCGTGGCCTTTAGCGAGATGAAGTGAAAATTGAATCAAGCGCTGTTGGACTTGTTAAGAGCCGTCCTCCTCGAAATAGCTCAGAGGCAAGAGGAGCTGCGGGAGAGGAAGGAGAGATTTGGGCATACAAGGTCAGTGCTACTGTGGAAATGTAGCAGTCCAGGGATGAGGCCCAGAGCTTGGGCTGTTGCGGTGGTGCTGCTGACAATGTCCGCGGCCATTTGGTAGTTCAGTCTCCTCGATGACCGTTTGGATACTGCCGCACTTCTGCCCTGGAGCATGAAGCGGGCCACAAGGGCAGCCTGGTGCCTGGCATCGCTTTACTCATTGCCAAACAGTGGGGCCTGCAGAAAGCGTTCATGAGCAGCACTGCTACCGCGTGGTTCTCCGTAGACAGTTATACTGCTTCGGCAATGCAGAGAGAGCCAGGAATGAGCGTAAGCCTGAGCTGCAGGCTTGTTTGGTCTGTCCTCATCTCAGTGAGTTGGGGTTTGGAGACTCCAGCAAGGTTCGTTTGGTGGAGGTGCTGAGCCCTCTGGTTGTCCCTTCCTCCCTGTGTCACTTGCCCTCATTCCTTCAGACGTCTCTTTCTCTACAGCATTGCCCTCCCATGTCCTCCCTCCGCACCAAGTACTGTCAGGTCAGCCTTTGTCAGTTCGGTCAGGGCCAGCAGTACCCGATGGCCCAGAGCCCTCGCCGTGTGCCCAGGAGCACACAAATTAGACCCGCTGTTCAATGGAAGGTCTTGAAACAGAGAAGTTGGGAAATTTGCCCAGAGCCGCTGAAGGGAATCAGGCAAAGGAGAGATGAAAACCCTGTAACGTCAGCCCCCAAAGGAGACCAAGTCACTACCTGCAATGAAGTTTTACCTTAGGCCTGAGGAATTCAGTGGGTAGAGTGCTGGATAGATACCATATCTGAATGACATGCACATAGGCCTGTACTGCTTTCCAGGAGCTATTTCCATTCTTTGTGATAGAAAGCTGCTAATCTTAGCATCAAAGGTGCCCTGTTTGCTCCCAAGGACCATACAAGAGGGGTTCTCCAGAAGCTGTATTTTAAATCATCATTGCCTGATCACCTCTATCCTGACTTATCAAAGCTTTGAGAAAATCCACCTCTGTTCCCTTTGACTCCTTTTTCCCTTGGCCCATCCTGACTGTACATTACTCTCGCACCTTCCTCACGTTTTCACCACCCCTTTAGCGCTTGCCCCCAATCTGTACCCCCTCTGACCCTGCCTCCTGCAGCGATGTGCCCCCGCCAGCCCTGACTCCACCCTTTCCCTGAGTGTCCCAGTTAGGAAATGAAGAGGTAACTACGTGCCAGCGAGTACCTTCTTATCTAGTCACAGTATGTTCCCCTAAGGGAATTTTTGGCCTGGGATTGTGTGTGTGTGTGTTTTTATATGCTTTATTTTTATCACAGAAAGGATAGACAGTACATTATGTCTTCAGACCAGGAGGTTACACATGAGATAAGAGACAGGCAGATATACTACAACTGCTCCAGCCTTTGGAGTTATGTTCCTGGGATAGACAACACTGGGAATGTAGCAGGTAAATTGCTTCCAACCCCCCACATTCAAGCGGTTGATTTGTGTCAACAAATCTAGATCCAGGCAGAGATTTCAATGTTAATGTTCTGGCAACCAGAGAATAAAGTCCATAGTGCTCCCTCAGTCTGTACCGCACTCGTATCTTCGTGTTCCTCCTGACCTCCCCTCATCCCCCACATCTCCTTCCTATCTGCTCTTTCTTGTGCTTTATTCTCACCTCTGTCTTTCCATCTTTGATTTGAAAGCACTGTGGCTCAGCAATCGTGTTGCGTTCTTTGCAATTCAATTCCATGTTCCCTGGGGCAAGAAGTGATTGGATAACTCTCCACAGTGCCACACACGGTATGGCATTATAAATAAAAAGACTGTAGTGGTAATAAGGATAGTAGGCTCAAACTGAAGCCAAGCATACAGCTAGAGTCAGAGAGGAATGGGTGTGTGCCTAGGAAACAGTGGTGTTAACAACTTTATGGCAGCAAATGCAAACAAAGTTGGGAAAGGCAGTTAAAAAAATAAAAGTTTTGGCATTAACAAGTAGGATTATAACTGTTTTACCTGTGCTTCTTGTGGAAGTTTCTTGCATCTTTCTTGAATTATCTGGGCTAGTTTGTTTTGGAGACAGGATACTAAATTTTGATGGATTAAGGGAAAGCCACAGTATGCTAATTCCTTTTTTCCTAAGTAAAATAATGGTGTTCTTGCCTCTGAGTCATGATTCCGTGGCAGACTCCAGCAAGTGGGCAGAGTCCAGTCCACCAGCATGTCTGCATCACCTTCTTCCACCAAGCTTGGGGGAGCCTGGGCAGTTAAATGAAGCCATCTCTAGACTTGCAAGGGAGGTGTTGCCGAGTCACTGACTCATTCCACAAATTTGTGCCCTCCCTCACCCCCAAAGCCTACATCTCATGTTATGAGATTAACAGCATGTTGAAGCATCACCGTACTGTGATGAGGATGGTGGTGTGGAGTTTATTTTCTTATGAGAAACAGATAAAGTTGGCACCAGATACTACCCAGCACCAAAGCTAAATTAGTAAATTTATTATTCTTTTAAATCTGATAGATGTGGCAGGGATTCTTCCAGGTTTAGATCCAAAGCTTAGCAAAGCCTGTGACCTCTCTATCAGTCTGACAATGAGCAATTGTGGTTCTACTGCCCTAACATCCATCAAATACAATGATTAAGTGACTTGGCTGGCATGGCAGAGATAAAAGTCATTGTAACTAAACATTGTCACAAGATTAATGTCTCCCACTTAGAAAATATTGTATTATCTTAGACTCTAGTTTTTGGGTGTTCCTCTGATACTCTTACCATAACTTCTGCATGCTTTACAAACATTACCCAAACTTTAATGGTGATCCCTCTGTCCCCTCCCAGCAAATTCTAAATGAATCACTCTCATCACTAGTAGTAATGTGGGAACCTTTGTTTTCTCTTCCCTATGCTGCAGAGTTTTTGATGAGGAAGTTTGTGGGTGTTGGGGCTTCAGTCAGGAATGTCCATGTAGTTCTTTAAGAATTCTTCTTGCACATATGCATCAGGGGTATGCATTATTTACCTGGCTTTTCCAGGAATCCATCTGTCCTCTGGGATCAGATGTCAGTCTTCCCAGCATTTCCATCCTCCTTTGAAGCCGTGTCCACACTCTAGCTCAGCTTCCTACTCTTTGGCAGGGTTGCCTCCCTGCTCTACATTTAAAAGGGCTCCCTCATGCAAAGTATCGTCTGAGGGAGATTAGTGCGACCTCAAGTTACCCAGGACAAAAATTCATCTTTTGGAAGAGACTGAGTCTGGAAAATCTTAGCCCAAAGGTGTTCGTTAGAAATTAGAGTGAATGAATCAAAAGTGTCTGGAGGAAAACCATGGCTGGTTTGACCAAAATTTGCAGTAATAATTTATCATTTCAGTGCATCTGTACTGAGCCAAAACAGGAGACAAGTTGTATACCCTAAAATCCTGCCTCTGTAGCTATGTGGTAGAGGATCTCTACCATATTCTCTCATGTCCTCGTCAAAAAATGCTTTTCTGCCAACAGTTGCTCAGTGACTTCCAAGGCTGCAGTTTCCCTTATGGGTCTTTCTTCCTGCCGTAGACTAACCACTCAAACTCCATCTGCCATCTCAGCAAATGTCCCTAGCCCTAGTCTGCTCCTGGGAGTTTGTGGACACTATTAAGAAGACAGGAAGGAGAATGATTCCTGCCTGACCATACTGAGATAGAATAAAATGCAAATTGGCCTTCCCATCCCAAGGCAATCAACTCTGAATGACCGAGGTCCTGCGAAGTGGTCATAGTGCAAGTAGAGCTTGTGTCCACAAGGAGCAGAAATGCTGTCGTGGCTGGCTGGTCTTGGTAGATTTCTCTGGTGCTATGGAGGTGCTTGTGATTTAGCTGGTTTGCAATGGAGGTCCAGAGGGTAGATCGGGCTGTCACCCAGACTCAGGTCTCTGATCCTTCCTTTCTGCCAAATCCCCATGACTGCCTCGACTTTTCACCTGGCTTCTCTGTGGCTAATCCTCAGCTCAGGCACACGCGGACTTTCTAGGTATGAATGAAGTGCTCAGCAATAACGCCCTCGGCGATTAGACGCTGTCAAATAGCCTCAAGCCAGGTCAGCGCTCTTCCGAGCTGCCCCTTTGGCCACGAGCGTGCGGACTTCCCCGCACCCTCCCACGTGTCCTGGCTGGCCCATTGCGGTGTCGGAGCTGGTTCCCTGCGGCCAGCTCCAGCCCGTGCTGCACTCCGCAGTGTGCTCGCCCTCTGCGCAGCTTGCGGAATCCACGCTGAGGTTAAGGCATTCCCCCTCCTTCTCTTGAAAGCTCCGGGGCTGCCGAGGCTGATGCATTTTTGAGGCAGAGTATCTCATGGTGGTTTTGGGAGCAGGTTGTTTTGCCTGCCTCCAGTTTTTGTTTTTTCTTTCTTTCTTTCTTTCTTTCTTTCTTTCTTTCTTTCTT